>CAOGCB010107346.1:0-16928 GCA_948266635.1 Cnidoscolus chayamansa
ATATATATATATAATCATAAAATGATGCACTTCAATTTCAGGAGTGATTTAGATGGAATATTTATTTTATATTATCAACCCGACCTTCTGTTTGCCTGGGAAAACAAGATAATATATTAATACTGTTAAATTTGGAGAGAATGCTGAGTATATTAGGTATTAATTCATTTTGTATAGGTTAATATAAATGATTGAGTTACTTTACACATCAAAATGACTAGCCAATTTAATATTATAATCCAACCGCTTATATTCACCTTTTTATTCTCATTCATTTCCAATGTGGGATACATATTCTCAACATTCCCTCTTCAAGTGCAACCACATAGTTAGCACTTGACAATTAATTTTTAAGACCCAATACAGGCTCAATCATACTAACCTTATGGGTAGCTGAAATCCAGAACCCAAATCAGGCTCTGATACCATGTAGGAATACAAAGAAATAATTTTATTGATATTACAAGGAAGAAGTCTTATTTACATACATAAGTAATGATTAATTAAGAAGTTAATCACTTAATCCCTAATTATGACCTAGAATCAAGTTGATCTAGCTAATTTATGAGGCAATATTCTGTTTACAAATACAATTGTTAAATTTTGATTTAGCAAAAGTGAAGGTGGTGTGAGAGTTCTTATGGAGGTGTATCCTACACAGGCAGTTGCTGAGGGAAGGGCTATCTACAACAACACAAAGCAATTCATCAGATATATGATCTCTTCAAATATTGGTGAAGTTGTTTGTATTTTTGTTGCCGCTGTACTTGGAATACCTGATACCTTGGCTCCTGTGAGTTCATTTATTCTGAAGATTTTAATAACTCAACAATTAAATTATTATGCATGAAGTAAATTAAAATAAAATTAGTTTATTATATAATTTTTTTCTTCATTATTACCAGTGCGCACAGAAGTATGCATCATAGTGTGTTACAAACTTTGCTTATGTTCTTCCTATCTTCCTGGTTTTGATGCGAAATACATGTCTTATGTTGAGGCAAGCAGATTAGAAATTCTTCAAAAAAGTGATCCTTATGTAATTTACCTGTGTTAAATTCTTTGGAACTTTTAATTAGTAGTTAGAAGACAGGGTTTCACAATTTTTTACTTCATCCAGGTACAATTGCTCTGGGTCAATTTGGTTACTGATGGGTTGCCTGCCACTGCCATTGGTTTTAACAAGCAAGATTCTGATGTGATGAAGGCTAAACCTCGCAAGGTATTGCTCTTATGATTTGAAGTGTATTAGTTGCTTTCTTTGTGTAAAGAGTTTCCAAAAAACTAAGTAAATAAATAAATGTTAAGTTAGATGAATAGCAGAAGATAATTTTAGCAGGGACTAGATTTGTGTGTTGGTTTGTTGCCTACAATGATGCTGGTATCAATATAATCATGTATCTAAAATGGTAGGAGGTAGGAATTTTATGATGATGAACATACCAGTTCAATTTATAATTTGCCTTCTTAACACAGAGATAGCCATACTCTCCGTCTCAACCTCAGATTTTTTGTGTTAACGGCTGCATGGAAACAGGCCTTTAATGATCAATAATGTAATGGTAACACCTGTTGCTACACAATTTTTTTTTAAAAATATTTGGAAACTTCATGAAGTGAATAAATGTTTAAAACATAAAAGCTAAGATACACCCTTAAAAAATGAGCATGAATATGTAAAGACCTAATCCATCATTTTTAGACACAAGTAGTATTAATTACTTTGGAACTAAAATAACTAAGTAGAGAGGAAAAAACTAATCTTATTACCATAAATCTTACTAATTGATGATTGTAGATTAAGAAGTAATAGATTTTTGAAAGATGAAAAAAATTGAAATGGAAAGTTGAGAAAAACAGAAAAGGAACCCTAGAGACCAGAAAGAATAAGTTATCTTCCCCTCTGATCCAAAGTAAAACAGCATCTCAAATAATGGCTGCTACTGTTTACTTGAAGGGCAAAAAAGTTTGTTATCATTACACCTTACACCTGCATATTTTTTTCAGCCGTAATTTCATGTATATAACAGTACACCTTTATTTAACAGCTGTTACGTAATTATGAACTGTTGGAACTAATGAGTTTCCATGTTCCAACTTGAGAGGGAGTGTTATAGCATAGGAAGTATATATGTGTATATATTTCTATACTGGCATCATAATTTTAAGGATTTTATTCTTTTCCTATTTAGGTATTTGAGTTGTATATATATGTCTATCATGAATGAATAAAATCTATAATTTCTAGTTCAAATCACAAAACCATTATTTCACCCACCCCCAGGAGGCTGCTCCTCCTCTTGAAAACCTAGCCTTAGTAATCAATTGATTGTGAAGCTCAAAAGCTGCAATTTGCTTGTTGTATGCTATTCTCTGTTTAACAATGAGCATGGAATTTGAACGAGGAAACATAGAGCAAGCCTTTAAGATTTCCTTTATTGGAACAATTTTTTCATAGAATTCCCAGTCTCTTCTTAACGTTTTGCTTAATATTTTGCTCTAGTATGCTTGAATGCTAAAGAAATTGAAAATGTGGACTTCCAGAAACTGTTTCACTGGTGATTGGTGCAACTTGAGCTCTTGCCTTCAGCAGGAAAGAGTACACTGCTCCCTGAGATTCCCACTAACAATGGTTCCTCCTGCTTTCCCCTCTCCCATCTTCTAAAATAACTTCCATAGTGACTCTTCAGAAGATTCTGGGTATTGATACTCTTGAGGAAAGTTGTTATTGCAACTGATTGTAGTGCATCTAAGGGATGGAAAAATCTGTAAACTCTCTTATTGTTACTGGATTGTGTATATCTGTTCGCTTTTGGATATAGATCATCACTGAGGTCTCCAAGCATGTTGGTAATTATTCCTAAAGTCACCCTGCCCAAGTGAACTCTCAGTTTTGCCTGTTTGATATATTTTAATGAAATTTACTTACCTTAAAGAGTAACAAGTAAATAACAAAAAAGAGGTAGAATAGCTGCCTATAGCTGTTCCTCCTTCCATTCCCCTACTTAGCATGCAGGATCACATGTTCCTTGAAATTTCTACTTAACACACACTAGACTCTGTTGTTTTAAATTCTTCTACAATAAATGACTAGAAAATTTTTTATCTGTTCTACTGCAGATAACATTTACATCAATTTGATTTACAGGTGAATGAAGCAGTTGTTAGTGGGTGGTTGTTTTTTCGTTATTTGGTAATTGGAGGTAATAATATGTGTTTCACTTGTCGCACTGATAATTTATGCTGAACTTTTTTCTAATTCCCAAGGTATGACATAATATCTGGTTGTTGCAGCTTATGTTGGCCTTGCAACAGTTGCCGGTTTTGTATGGTGGTTTGTATACTCTGACAGTGGCCCTAAACTACCATACAGTGAATTGGTGAGATTTAATTATAAGTGGTTATTAATAAGTCTTTATTGATGAGAGAATTGACAAAAATATATTTTCTGACATGATTTCAATTATGTTATGGCTTGGAGATTGTGTAAGCATGTGGCATGCCAAATAAAAGTAAAGCTCAATCTTGTGTTTTCGCAAATTTTTACATTATGTGATACAAATTGTTTTCTATGTTTTAGTGTTGTCTGAGTTACTGTCTCTCCAGCTTAATTGTGACTCAAGTACTAACTGTGACAATAAGGTCTTTATTTGGGTTTAACCTAACTCTTACTATAACTCTAGCCTTATTGGAGACTGTAGAGGATCTTGAAACAATTATTATGGTCCCTTAAGGCATTCCAGTAGGAGGACCTAAGTTAAGTAATTTGTTTTTTAATAGGGTGGTTTATTCACTCTTGGTTTTTGGTAGAATCAAATATTTTGCTTGTGAGAAGATAGGACCTTGGTTTTTGTGTGGTTGGTTAAAGATTGGGGCTAACATCAGGAGTTCATACTCTAAGTTCAAGTTGCTGTCAAACTGGAAGTTGGTTTCTATTCTGTATAGTTCCTGTTTGTTTTCTGAGCCCCTTATGCCCTGTAATTTGGTTCGAGTTCCTAATAAATTACTACTAGGGAGATCCTCAGTTTTCAATTAGTGTGCATCAAGAATAAGTTTGTCTTTCATTATTAGCCTGAAATTGCATTCCACTTGTACTTCTATGCATGTCTATAGCGTCCCATTTTCAGAGTTTATAATCCTTTATTTATTGCAGATGAATTTTGACTCTTGCTCTACAAGGGAGACTACTTATCCATGCAGTATATTTGAGGATAAACATCCTTCAACAGTCTCCATGACTGTGCTTGTCGTTGTTGAGATGTTTAATGCTTTGAACAATCTCAGTGAAAATCAATCACTTTTGTGAGTGCTCTTTTTGATTGAAAAGTCCTGCATAAAATAATTGGCTTTTGCTTATCATTAGGTCTTCATTTTCTTCTTCTTCAGATGCATTAAATTTATGTCTGAATTTCAACTGATTTTTCTCCCTTTCTTAGTGTTATCCCTCCCTGGAGTAATTTATGGCTTGTTGCTTCCATCGTCCTGACTATGATGTTTCATATACTAATTTTGTATGTCCATCCGCTTTCTGTTCTGTTCTCTGTAAGTTGTTTCCTTTTTTTCTTATTCGTTAATCTCACTTACTATTTCTATTGATAATTTGCTTTACCCACTGCGATGAGGAACTTGTTGAAAGATGAAATGTATTGTTGCAGGTGACATCGTTGTCTTGGGCTGAGTGGACTGTTGTTCTATATCTTTCATTCCCTGTATGAAGTGAATCTTCACCTTCCTTAATAATTGTCAACTAATTTTGATATTTGCATTATATGAATTTAGTTGTCAATATATTTACCTTATGAGCCTTGCTCCAATTTGAGTGGTTTCCACTCCTTTCTAATCGGGTAAAAGCAACGATTGTTGATTCATATTCACATGGTGCCCATTAGCAGTCTTCTGATTTTTTTTCTTATCCTTTCGAATCTTCCCCATTTCCCTTGGCTTTTTAGATTGAAGTAGACATGAGTTTTGGGCTAGATTATTAGGGATTTTCTCTATCTGTTGCACTCACATTGCAATACCCAGTTCTGATATTTTTGGTTCTTTCTGGATACATGGGAAAGGTACCTCATATCATGCGTTACCCTTCCTCAATGTTCTTCTGGTGAGAGTTAGAAGCTTATGTCCTTCCCCTCCCCTCAAAGGGCATAAGTAGCAGCTGAAGCTGTGTAAATTTGAACTTCTGTTTTACTTGTGTACTGTTTCTAATATGGTGTGTTTTGCTGTAGGTTATAATTATTGATGAAATTTTGAAGTTCTTCTCAAGAAATTCCAATGGTAATGTTCGTTCTACTGATCAAACTTGACATTTTCTGAGAAGGCTAAGTTCCATTTTCTGTTGTATTGATAGACGCATCTAATATTAGGGACACGTATTGCATTGTCATGTACTTTGGTCTGTGGATCTTAGGTCACATTATTCAAGAGGTCATTCTGGTTCAGAAACGTTCCTTGTGTTATTTAGGGATGAATGCCAAACATTGTATAACACATAAATGCATGAATATGATCTGAATTCATTCACGTTTGAAATTTGGAAAATTAAGTTAAAAATATGGTGAATACAATGACTATTTACTGGCAAATAAATGCTTTAACGCCTGTTTTCTTCTCGGTAGGCATAAAGTTGAGATTCAGATTCAGAAGGCCTGATTTACTTCCAAAGAGGGAATTGCGGGACAAGTAATAAGGAAGCGTTGTTTGATTGAATTTTTGACGGATACTCGAAGCTTAAAAAAGAAGACAAAAGATAAATACTTCAATGGATGCTCTCTTTGCCTTTGTTTATCTGCAAAAATGGAGGTCATCCGAGGTACCCTACGCAAATTTTGAGCTTGCTTTAACTTGCTACTGATCTCATCATATGTGCCCTTTAATGTTGTATGATGAAGCCAAGACGCCTAATTATATTGGAACTTCCCCTGTTATTCTTGTTTTTTGTCGACCTCAAAAATACACGTATTATTTATCGACTTTTTTATTTTATAAACTCAAAGGAGTGATTGTATATTTTTTTTTTTTTGGTTAATTTCTTTATTCAACTGTCTTGATCTGCAGCTCTCTCCATTTGGTTATTTTTCTGTTAATCCTGTGTTGTAGGCATACCATCAAAACGATCCACATCATCATTTTAATAACGTAATGCCTGAAATGTTGAGATTGAATATTTTATCTAAGAAATGGTTTACTATTCTCACATTGCCTTCTTATGATACTATTAATATTTTGGAAAAGCTAGCCGATTGGCAATTTCCTTATTCGGGCTCCGATGCACATAATTACAGAGGCTCCTGATTTATCCACCTTTTGAGCATGGCTAAACATTCTACAGGCTTGTATTCTGGAGCCGTGTGCCCCGCACCCTGAACATTGATAAGATCAGACAAATATGAAAAGGAACTTGTAAATAATGCTTCGGAAATGGAGAAGTTGATTACCTTCACAGTTGCAAATGTCATCTGATTAGAGTAAGTCCTCGTGTACCTATTCAATTCAAATATCCATTACACACCTATTGTTTTTCCTCTTCAAAAAATGCACAAGGACAATAAAAATAGATGAAGAAAGATTTTTTTAAGTTAAGAGCTTGCCCTGCAATTTGTCCATCAACAATCCACGGTCTCCAATCATCGACAATTGAATAGTTTAGAGATCTTATCCATGCTTGAGTTCCCATGAATGGTATAACCATGTCATGATCGCCACTGTTTCAAATTAACGAGAGACTATAATTGAGCAACCATATGAAGCTTTATGGTCTAAGGATAATCATACCTATAGATTAATGAGCGGTAGCCTTTCTTGCTAAGGTATGAATGATACTTGATAGTGCTTGGAATATCAGTTGTATAAGATATTCCGTAGTTGCATCGCTGCCATGTCTTTACACTTCCCTACACTCAACAGAGTTTTAAATCGTTCTTTTGTTAATTTACTGCTAGTTTTGTAAGTTCTATCCTTCAATTTTCAGACCCATACCTCTCGTATATGAAGTGCTTCACGAACGCTCTTGTCATCTACCCAAATATATGAAAGTATATATGCGTAGCTCTACAGGCATCAAAACGAAGCTAAATATTAGAAAGAAGTTCCTTTTACTCAAGAGAAAAAGTTCTATCCTAGTAGAATCTAAAATTGTATTTATCATTAATTGTGAATTACTCGACAGCCAATTGTAGGAATAAATGGATCGATTTCAAGGATGTCTCGACTGTTGTCACTGAGATATCTTTTATCAAATGTCTGAAATGGCTTTGGGGAAGCAAAACCACAAACGGGTTCCAAGATATGATTTGGAAAAAGCCCATAAATACCCTGAAATCACCATTGCAGTAGCCTCGCATCAACTTTGGTCATATACCATAAACAGGTTATATAATATATCTGAATTATATGTACCTTGTTGAAATCCTGCATATGTTTCAAGCACTCAGTATTATTGGGGTCTATATTCACATATTCTTCTCCACAACTCCTCTTCAATGACTGGAACAAGTTGTGGACCAGTTTAGACATAATACCAAGATTTTCCTTCTTTTAAAAACCCCTTCTATTTTCTTCCCCCCATAGATCACTAAAATGAATATGAGATTGGGATATATCTGGGATTCCAATAAGGATGCAATCACCTCATAAAGTTCTTCAGAGATTAGACTCATTCCACAAGCAAATGGGATCTTTGAGTTGGAATCAAAATTTGCATCTGCAGCTCCGTTCCCTATAATATATCCCTGAAAAACATCGGTAAGCCAGCAGCAGGAAACAAGAAACAGATACTGCTCTCATATACTAACCTTCACATTTATTAGTGGATCCATACCCTCTTCGTTCCCTGCATAGCCATAGAAAAGCAAGATAAAGGACGTTTTCAAACAATTTAAAGTTCACTGCATGATAATCGGAGTATTTCACATGTCGGTGTTTGAGTCCCTCATTGTGATACCATCTAAGATCTGTTGAGTTATAGCTGGAATAGTAATCCCAGAGTATGAGTCCCCTGCGATATAGACCGGGTTTGAGAGGAATTCTGGATGATCCATTAGCCACTGCATATATTATGAAAAAAAGAAATTAAATTTCCTAGTAACAAGATAAAAATTATTATGAATAGAATAAACTAATTTACCTTTCTTAGAAATTGATCTGCTTGGCGAACTTGAATCAAGTCAGATGAATGAGAAGCAATTTGGGTTCTTGCATAGGAAAATCCAGTGCCAACAGGCATATCTATGAATATTATGCTGGCTACCTGAACCATCCATGTTAAAAACAAGCCTTCCAATTGATCTAAATAGTTGTAAAAACCTTCACCTGTGTCCATGAATGTGGATTCGACACCAATGTAGGTAAGCTCCCATTGTACTCCACCACCTCAAAAGTGATTGGACCTAAAGATGACCAGAGATCAAGAAATACATTGCAGTGTCAGAAGTGGACCCAAACAAGTTGGAAGTCTAGAGAGACAATTAAGAGCTTTGGTATCAGAGCTAAGGTTATGGATTCGAATCCTTGGGCTTACTAAGCCATAAGGAATTAAAGTTGCAGCTCTAACAAGTTAAGGTGTTCGAGTCTAAGTTATTTTGTTTTTTTGGGTATCTTACCAATTTCATAAAGAAGACCAGACAAGGCAGAGCAGCCAGGGCCACCGGTTAGCCAAAGAAAGAGAGGATCTTCTTTAGGGTTCCCCTGTGACTTAATGAAGTAGTAGAAGAGTTGTACGTCTTCTGATTCATCCACACCAACATATCTGGCAATGTCACGTACATGCAATTGTTTTCAGCTAGCTAACTTTGACTAAACCCATTAAAAAAAATTACAAATGGTTCTCTCAAATAAACTCACCCAGTTTGAAGCTCGAAGGGGAGTGGCCCCTGAAACCCTGGAATATACTTTACAGTGAACTGAGAAGCAACAATCCCTGGTCCAACCTGAAACAACAGAATGAAAAGAATCCACAAGTTCTCCATTGATTTTGGTCTTTCACTTCTCTAAATGCTAATACTATATATTCCCGTTAATAAAACTGCAACTAAATAGAAGAATTCTAACAAGAAACGTACAGAAAACGGATGGCTAGTGGCCAGTGAATATGATTTACGTGAAAATATTGCAAAACGTTACATCAAAAGGGCGTCGTGGAGAAAACATTTTGCCTCTTGTATTTGTATTATATGTCTCTTGGAAGATGAAAAACAAGCAGTGGGAAAATGATAATGAACATAGTGACAAATCTTTCATTAAGAAACATTTTCTGCTGTGACTCTGTCATCAACAAAATGAGACGTTGAATAATCAAAAGTAATAGTGTTCAAAATCATCCCATTGTCCATTGATTGCTTTGAAATAAGGCCAAGTTAATCTAATTAGGCTTACTCATAGTTGGTGTCATTGATGTGACATAATCGCAAGTAGAGCACAATAAAATATTTCACTATTCTATCTATTCATGCTGCCTTCTACAGCGGAAATAATAGATGTAATTTTGTTCACGTATGTTGCAGTTTTATGGTCTGTTGTTTAGGTAGCTTTTCCACCGTATGTCAAATTCTTTATTTTTTTTTATCTAATTTACTGCAAAAATTGGTATTTTGTAATAAGTGTAATCAACTCTTATATGTGTAAAGATATAATTTCTGCCGAAGATTGAATTCTCTATCTGTAATTTAATAAAATGTAGTGGATTTGTTTCAAGATCTCGTATAAGAAAAGTTGCCAATGGCAACTTCCTACTGTTCTCATCAGAATACAACAAGCAGAAGTGGCCGTAGCTATTATAAGATGTCCAAAAAAGTGACGCTTTAGACCAATCAAACATGGAGTTTAGAATTTATTTGCTTGTCCATAACACTGATAGATGTCTTTGTGAACCAAGAAATTAACCTTATTCCCACTAGCTAGCTGATTCATAAGAGACGTATCAATTTAACAGACCTAATGAATTTGGCCTTCCTGCCACTGACGTTTGGTGGAGTTGAATACTGATGGAACGATAAATATATTCAAGGCAAGAGTTGCATGCAAGACGACATGCACAAGAGTTTGAACTTGATTAAACGGAACACTTTTTTCTCCATTGGCTTGGTTAGACACATTTAAAATCAACCAAGAACATTTTGCATACAGATTCAAGAAAATGATATCTAGTAAGCATATTTTATATGGGAAGTATGATATATAGTAAGCATATTTTATACGGGAAGTATGATAAATGTGTTGAGAAATCTGCTGCTGATGTTGTGTTTTTTATGGATGTGTTGTTAGTTGTTTTTGTTATATTATATTATTTCTGTTTGAAATCCTCTGTTAGTTAGAAGTTGTTGTAAATTCATGGAGAAGCTTAAAATATATAAGATTTGATGAACAAACTTTCTTAAGTCATGATGTATAAATATATTAGTAATTTACAGAAATGAAGTGGTTTTTTTGGAGAACCAAAAATTTAGATCTTCCTTCAATATATTCTCAGCTCTGTTCTTCCAGCTCCGACCAACAAAATGACTTGTTGGTGACAGGGTGCATGCAAATGCAATCCAGATTTGGTGGGGAGATGGGTTTTGCGATGATCGATCTTGGATTTCCGCATTCCTTTCTTGGGATAGAAATTAGCCCAATGTTTCTTCATTTCTCAAAGCAAGTTTGCAGAGAAAATTCTGGAGAGTAATCGTATTTTATTCTTACAGATGAGTGTGGAGAGGCAGTCGTGAATTCAAGGTATTAATTAATTTAAAAATGGTAAAAAATATAAACTTAAATTGATTAGTTTAAAATATATATGAGAGTTAAAATAAAAATATGAACTCGGAGGCTCTCGTTCAAGTTTCAGTTTATTTATCTTCAATTTTCGTTCAAATCATATAGTTAGCTTAGCCTGAAATTTTTCATACAACTTAGGTAGTTACAAAGGCTCCTGACTTATCCACCTCTGAAACATAGAAAAGCATTCTGCAGGTTTGTATTCAGGAGCTGTGTGGCCTCCACCCTTCAACCCAACCAGGAAACGTAAATCTTTATTTAACTTCACACCCATAAATGAAAATCATGCACAGAGTTGAGAAATCTTTACCTTCACAGTTGCGTATGTCATCTTATTAGAGTAAGTTCTCGTGTATCTACACAGGTCAAGTAATGAAGGCTTTTATTTACTTCACTTGATTAACCGCATATATATACAAGGAGAAGATTCTATTAATTTCAAGGAGACGTACGTACCCTGCAACTTGGCCTTCAAGAAGCCATGGCCGCCAGTCATCAACAATGGAGTAGTTGAGAGATTTTATCCATGCTTGAGTTCCCACGAACGGCACAATCAGGTCGTGGTCGCCACTGTTTGAAAGGGAAAATGACTACATGATTCATTCACCAATTCACAAGAGAACAAAACTTGGGTTTAATGAAAGAGACTGATCTAACCTGTAGATTAACGAACGGTAGCCTTTTTTCCCCAAGTACAAGTGGTTCTTAATAGTGCTGAAAATTTCTTCGGTATAAGATATTCCATTATCGCATCGTTTCCATTGCCCTATGGTTCCCTGCACCAAATGAAATTCTGCATCATTCCCTCCTTGATTTGTCGTTAATTAGTTCAAGTGAGCTTATTGATCTTATACCTCTCGTATACCAAGTGCTTTCTGGACACTTTTGTCATTGGCCCAATATTTGGAAAGCAGATATGCATAAGTCTACAGGCGCATACAAGAAAGGTTAATCAGTGTAATACGTAAAAATAGTGTATGTATAAGTTTGGAGAGGATGAATAGTGTGAATTACACGACAGCCAATTGTAGGTAATGATGGATCAGGATCAACCAACTCTCCGGAGTTGTCTTTAAGAATGAGAGATCTTCTTTTATAAAATGATATCTCCATTGGCTTTGGGGAGATGAAAGCACAAAGGGGCTCCAAGATTTGTGCAGCTTGAATTCCTGAAGTACACTAGGAAAGACAATTGCAGAAAATTATATTAACTTGGATGAGACAAACCATTATGAAGATGAAGAAGATGGGGTTTCACAGGAAGTTTAGGTTGTCTACCTCATGAAATTCCTGCATATGCTGCAAACAATCTGCATTGCTGGGGTCTACTGACCTGTACTCTCCCCTACAAGTTCTCTTCAATGACTACACTAAGTTGGGAACAAGTTAGACGAAACAACTAAAACAGATCTTTTCTTTTTAATAGATTGCCAATGAATTTAGCCTAGAGTTTCTTGCAAGGATCCAGGAGTTTTGCGAGAACAAGTATAACCTCGTAGAGTTCGTCAGAAATAAGTGCCATGCCGTGAGCAAATGGGATCTCAGAGTTGTCATCAAAAGAGTGATCTGTAAGAGCATTCCCAAGTATGTATCCCTGAAACCATACAGAACCCTAATTCCATAAGCCATTCCAAGCACCACATAAATTGAACCAAGTGAAATCAGGAAAGGCAAATGATTGGTACAATTACAACCTTCAAATTTATCAGTGGTTTGCAACCTTCTTCATTACCTGCATCACCATAATGCTTAGAACAACTAGACATGGGCTAGTTTCCAGTAATTTCAAAAAACAGTAAAAAACCAAAACAGGGGATGAATTAAATACCATCTGAAATTAGTTGTACTAATCCTGGAAGAGGAATGCCAGAGTAGGAGTCTCCACCAATATAGACTGGATTTGAGAAGAATTCTGGGTGATCTGTAAGCCACTGTATGAACCAAAATAGTAAACCATGCATGTGAATATATTGCTAACAATCTTCATCTGCATAGCATAATTGTGATGTTACCTTTCTAAGGAATTGGTGAACTTGTTTAACTTGTATGAAATCTCCTGAGACAGAAGCAATCGAGGTTCTTGCATAAGAGAAACCAGTGCCAACAGGCGAATCTACAAATATTATGCTGGCCATCTGATAATTAATCGGTAATCTCCATATCAATCACGGCGATAAAGATATCGCTTCAATATAAATTGTTCCAAAATAGAACAACAGTATCACCTGTGTCCATGAGTGTGGATTCAAGACCAACGTAGGCAAACTCCCATTGTACTCCACCACCTCAAAATTTACCGGACCTGCACATATTGATCAGAAGTTGATGTCAATGGGGAAAGAGAACTCTCATAGCGTGACCCTCAAGCTTGTTCATCTTGAAGTTGGAAAGTTTTCAGGAAATGGTGGAAAGAAATCTGGGTTCACAGAAAAAGAAAAGAACAAAGATTGTCTGCGTTACCAATTTCATAAATAAGACCAGATAAGGCAGAGCAGCCAGGGCCACCAGTTAGCCAAAGCACAAGAGGGTCCTCTGTTGCATTCACCTGTGACTTAACGAAGTAGTAGAAGAGCTGCACGTTCTCAGATTCATCCACACCAATATATCTGATACACGTAAGTAACTTAAGAGGTTAGCCTACCTTTCTCCACATGATTTTTACAAAAAACATAACACAATAAGTTTCTCACCCGGTTTCAAGTTCAAAAGGAAGAGGTCCCTGAAACCCAGGAAGAAACTCCACTTTTGAGTGAGAAGCTGCAAGCTGCGAGCAACCCTGTAATACCAGAAGAAAAAGAATGAAGAAGCTGTACATAGCTTCTGATCTTGCCATTTTCTTGGCCTGACTAGTGACTTAATGCACCACATGTATACGATAAAATAAAGTTAGGCGAAATAAATACGGTTCACTGGGGATGCGACAAGGATGGATAACCGTGCGTGCTACTGCTAGGATAAGGGTTGAGATCTGAGCTTGTTTCATACTGTCTGGGATTCAATACGTATCACAGAGAAATACAGGCCCAGAAAAGGACATTGCAATGTTGGTCCAATGTAATGACTAAGCACGAAAGAAAAATTATGAATAAAAGGACAATCTTCAAACTTTTCAGTATTAATTTATTGAAATATAGAATAGTTTTGATATAATAATCTATATAATATTTTTTAAAATTTAAAATTATCATTTATATTTATTATGATATTAATTAAATAATTAAAATTTTTAATTTATATTTTTGTATATAAAAATCAAATAGTACTCATATTTTTGAAAAATCCAAGGACATTTCCAAGATTTCACTATGGATCCGATTAATAATAGTAATTGTGTGGACTGCCTGCCGTCCCGTGGACGTCATAAGTTGCTTCATGCTGATGCTGGTCCTCACAGTCAGTCGAAGAGATAACGATTACTACCTTGTTTTGCAATGATTTTAGAAATTTCTTTCCAGAATTTCACAAGTGAACAATCACTTGAATGATAATTTCTGATAAAAATTAATACCCTCTAATATTTTTATCAAGCTCAAACTTTTTAAAAGCTATTTTATCATTTATCAATAATTCTATAAAGAAAAACTCCAAATTCTTTATTTAAAAAAAAAAATGGATAACAACAATGAAATACAAATATACTCTAGCAGAAAAGATTGAAAATCATCATTGCCTCTTTATCTCTTCCCCATAAACGTATTTTCATTGTTCTCTTTCTTTTATTCTTTAAAACATTTAGCCATCTTTACATGTCCATTGCCATTGTGGGAATGAAACTGAAGATATCTCTGCTGCGCCTGAAAACGAGATGCAAGGCTATGACTGTTGCTACACAGCTGATGTAGTAAAGTGATAAACCAACTTTTCAGGATTTCTGGATCCTTACTACTTGGGCTCAGTAAACTAATATAAGAAATTTCACAGCTTGGAATTCCAAATTTGAAGTGCCTTCGATGGTTTTCATTTCTGTCAACTCAACAGCTTCGCCCCTACGAAGACTCACCCACGAATTAATAAACAAGGTAGCAAACACTAGATATTATAAGAAAGAAATTCAAGATCAAAGGATTAACAGCTCCACATTTGCTCCCAAATTAACACGGTTACATAAGCTATAATGTTTAATAACTTGATATTGTGAGACGCGAACATGGATTCATGCTATCTAATTACATGCGTCCAATTGACACCTTCTGTTTTGTTTGTGCCTGTTTTCGTTTTGCCTTCTTAGGTCTCTAAGGTTTATATGTTACATATCTCATCACATGTATTTCAACAGGAATCAACAACCATTCCACTATCAGCAGAAGCTATCAGCAACTTTTTCCATATCCATGGCCACAAACTCTTCATCTTTTTTCTCATCCTCTGCTTTTTCAACCTTCAGTTCCTGTCAGAAAATTCAAGCTAATCGGTTGGTTGCCGATAATGTTGATGAAAATATGCCATCTCATATTACACTGTAGTGTCTTGTATGGTTCCAGACGTAAAAGGGTTGATTGCAGATCATACAAGCAGAACATTACGCACCTTAATCCCAACAGATGTCTGCTTTGTCAGTCGCGCAAACATGTTTGAGTAGAGTTTTGCGTCTCTCTTGTTTCTTTCCACTTGAAGTTGTTTTAGTGTTGTTTGAAGTGACTTCACCTCCCTGAAAAGAACCATGTCAACGAATGACAACCTTGAAAAAGCTCACCTTTGAATTTCTACATGAAAGATATTCTACCACCTGTTCTGAGTATCAACTTCAAGTGCTTTCTTAATGTCAAGTTCAGCTGAGACCAAATCTGCAGTTTCCATGTATGCTTGTGCTCGCCTATACAAAGCTTTTACATTGTTGAACTCAACATCCAGTACCTGTTGGAGATCAAGACATAAGATAAGATGACATTTGTCTCCAATTTTACTTGTCAGGCTTCAGAATATATGTCCAAGGCCCAGATTTTTGCCCCTTGAATCCTTGATAGTCACTTGTAACTACCACTGAACGGCAGTTAAAATAAATAAATAATAACTAAACTGCACTAATCAAACGATCACCAGTTCAAGTATGGAGTTATTGGGAGTAAATATACTACCAGCATCAAAGTTATCAATGCGAGAGGCGACTCTAAGGCAATAGGGTCTCCTTGGCCTTAGGCGAGAGACGAGACGAAGCCTTTTTGAAAAGAGGCACTTGAAGCCAAATTTAGAATTTTTTTATATATATACACAATTACACATACTTTCATTCTATATGCAAAATTTCTTAATAACTTAATAAGCATTAAGCAATGATTGAATATGGTAATAGTATGTAAGAATCTAGTAGTAAATTTTTTTGTTTCACATGTGATGCGCCTATTTTGCAGCAGCTGGATGCTGCAGCAGAGTGCTGTGGTTGTGGCTGCAGCAGCACCCAGCAGACTGCAGCATGGCTGTGGCTGCAGCAGCTGCTGTGGGCCTGTGGCTGTGGCTGCAGCAGCACCCAACAGAGTGCAGCAGGGTGCTGCTGCAGAATTGTAGCAGCAAGGCACACCACATCCACATGTGAAAAAGAAAGGAAAATCAGAAAAACAGAAGAGAGTTTTCGGACAAAGAGAAAGGAGGAGAGAACATTCCTGAAATTCTGAGATATTTGGACTTTGGTGAGAAATTTGTTGTTTTAGGGAGAAAGAAGTGTTCTTTGAGAGAAAAATTAAGTCTTTTGCATTTGTAGACTGCTGAAAATAAACGGGTGTTGTATTTGGAGGCTTATGAAGATGAATGGTTTTCTAGGTTTTATTTTAAAACCTGTAAAAACAAAAAGAAAAGAAAGCACTGCCATTTTAAGAGGGTGCCTCGCCAGGGTGCCTCTGCACCAGCACGCCTCAGGCAGGGGCACCCAGCAGCTCCCTGGTGAGGCGAGGCAGGGCTGCCTCGCCAAGCCTGGCACCTTGCCAGGGAGCCTCCAGCGCCTTTTAACAATATTGACCAGCATTCAAATGAAAGTAAACATTCGCAATCCTGTTATATCCTCTTTCCAAGAAATTAGGCAGTGCCTCTCACTGACAAATTGCCATCTAAAGGAATTTTTACCGGACTAGCAGGACAAACAACTCAAACGAGCCAAAAGCAATAATTCATGGGTATTCAAGGGGAAAATCCCATTACTAAATCTCCAACTGACAGCATATAACTGGTTTCTGAAATTACAAGCA
>CAOGCB010107405.1:0-13706 GCA_948266635.1 Cnidoscolus chayamansa
TATATATATATATACATAGATAGAGAGGAACAGAGAAGTTCTGTTTATTGGCTTGTGGAGTGAGAGATACATAGAGAGAGATGGAGGAGGAAGGAGGAGTTGTTGATAAGAAGATAACTATTGGAGTCTGCGTCATGGAAAAGAAGGTGAAATGCGGCCTGGAGGTTCTATTCCTTTTTGCTTGTTTTGAATGTATATTGATGAAGACACCAATAAATGAATATCGTTAAACCAGTGTAATGTAGGATTTTTATGTATTTCGATTTTTTTTAATGACTTTGGTTTGTTTAGGTGTTATCGGCTCCAATGGGGAAAATTCTAGAGAGATTACAGGCATTTGGTGAATTTGAGGTACTGGATTTTTGTTGAAGGTTAAAAGTGTTTTTATTTTTTTGCTTTAATTTTATTGTTATTTTATGACTGTAGATTATTCATTTTGGGGACAAAGTTATTCTTGAAGATCCAATTGAGAGGTACATTTTTGGATAATTAGTTGAAATACTGCTTGGTTATTGGTTTTGCTGTGAATTACTTTGCTGGATAATGTCTGGTTGGTTGTTTCCTTTGTATGGAATTTACAGGGTGTGGATTTTGTTTCTATTTTTGTTTGGAATGTGTATTGACTAGTTGAGAAGTGATCCAAATGTTCTGAAAACATATTCGCAGCAACTTAAGCTTGTTAAGTCAGTGATTGCGTTCGCTCTCTCTTTTTTTTTTGGTGCTTTCTAGAGATGCTTAAAAATTTCAATTTTTCTGTAAAGCTAATATTAACTTGCTTGCTAGCATATTTGTATTTTGCCACGAAGTGTTGATGGGTGGCAGTCAGTGGTGTTAATAGTGGTGCTACAGTGGTTGTGATGTCCCAATGTCAGCCATAGTGATGTGAATGTATTTTTGATGCTTGTGCCACGGTGATGATAGTGTTGGTTCACAAGTGATTATGGCAATTTTCTGCTGGTGGCAGTGATTTCAACATGGTGCTGATTGTGACGCTGGCATTATGTGGTATTGATATTGGCGGTGGCAGTGACAGCAGAATTTCTTATGGTAGTAGTTCGCTGATAGTTGTAGTATCAGTGACTGGTGATTCACTTAAGAAATGAAAAGATGCCGTTGATTTTTTGTGGTATAACCAAGTAACAAGTGACTTAGCAACATGAATAAGGAGTGCCTAAATTTCATCTTTACTCTTTGCAGTCCAATCCTATTATATGGTGATTATTTTCCTACTAAGAATAGAGATGTCAGTGAGGAATTGTTTGGTTAAGGCATACATGTGTACTTGTTGTTGCATCATCTCCATTTCAAAATTGCTGTCCATTTTTCAAAATTTAGTATTTAGAGGGGCATGATGCTTGTACTACTGGTGTAGGGGAATATTGGTAATTGTTTATATCGATATTGTTATAACCACATGATCAGTTTACATTGGGCCCTTAGAATTTGATGATATAACTTTTCTTTAGAAGATGACTAATTTATTGTTGTATTTGCTTATTCCAGCTGGCCGATATGTGATTGCTTGATTGCCTTCTATTCCAATGGCTATCCCCTTGAAAAGGCGGAGGCATATGCTGCTTTAAGAAAGTAAGTTTCTAATTTTTTTCCTCAATCCTTTTTATTATGATCAATTAACAGTAGTTTGCCTTTCCTTTCCAAGATAACTATGAATTTCTCCCTATTCATCTACTTTAAATTTTCTTCTTATGCTTTATTTACCATCTGTTATACATTCACAAATCTTTTATTTCCTGTTTGATTTTGATTGTTACTATTCCACTTTTTTCACTTTAGGGATGATGCCAACTGATAACCAATCCATTTTTTTTTCACCATTACTTCATATAATCATGTTATTAAATAATAACCAAATTTCAACTAACTCCTTACATCTGTCATACATTGACAGCACTTTTCTTGTGGATCTGATTTTGATTATGAAATACCTGTTGACTTTGTTGACTTATTATGATGCCAACTTGTAACCAATTTATTGGTTCACCATTATTCCATATGATCACATTGTTGAATAATATCCGAATTCAGCAATCTCCCTCCCTCTGTTATACATCAACAGAACTCTTATTGTGAATTTGATTGAGTGCTAAATTATCAGTCTATTTTGTTTATCTTTAATGTTGCCCACTTGTACATCATTAACAAATCCATCTTGGTCACTGTGATTTTATGTAGATGTTCTGAATTTGTAATGATGTATTTATAATTGTGTTGCACTCTTTTATGAAAATTTAATGGTATTGTTATAGTTGTTTCCACGCATTATCTAGTGTCATGATATTGGGTTGTGCCTTATATTTGATAATGTTTATTTTGTTTAATTTTATTGATTCAGGCCTTATCTAGTGAATGAATTAGAGCCACAACACCTTCTTCATGACCGAAGGAAGGTATACCAGGTATGCAGTGGAAATTTCCACCTTACTGTCAAGATTCATATTCAATTTTTCAGTGTTTTCATGTGTTATAAGCATGGTTTTAAATAACGGCCATTATGTAACATAACGGCCGTTATGTAATGGAATTTTGGAAGGCCATTATCCTTTACCCCGTTATTGATAGGCCACTCCAAATACACAGCGGTAACAGCTGTTACGTAACTGTAACGGCGGTTATGTAATGGTAACGGCCATTACCAATAATTCAATCTATCTTTTTCATATTCCAAATAAAAGCAAAAGGCCTCATTCTTCTCCTAGACACAGCGGACCGGCATTTTCATGAAAAATCTCTCCATTTTCTTTCTAAAACAACTCATTCTTCCTACATATTTCTACCTTGAAGCTAAAATTCATCTTAAAAACTACATCTATTTCATAGTTCTTGCATCTTTCTTAAAAGATGAGTTTATTTTGCTGTTTTTTGCTTATTTTGTTATTATTTGCTGTGGTTTTAGATTTTTTTGTATATTTGTTCATCAGAGCTCATGTCAATTACACTTCAAAATATTATTGTGTCTGATCTATAAGATTATGAGTTTTTTCTTATTTTGATCAACTTTTTATAAATTATTTTATTAAAACACATTATTGATTATAAAATAACTTTATACATAATTATTATTTAGAGTTGGTACTTTTATGAATGATATGTTTATAGTTTATTAAAACATATGAATAATATTTGGTATTGGTACTTTTCTCTTAAGGCGTAGATATTTATGAATGCTTTGTTTTTATTTGGTGTATTTATATCTATTATATAGCTTTATATATCAGTTTTTCTTATATCTATCAATATCTATTCAATTTTATGAACTTTGCAATTTTTTTTGAAAAATTTGTGTAGCGTCAAACTGTTACCATTACGTTATGGCCGTTACAAACATGTTTCTGTTACATGTGACTGCGATTTAAAACCATGGTTATAAGTGCATACTGTTTTTGTGCGAGTTATTGCAAATTTCGGCAAAACAATTTTCTATTCGCTTCTTTCTTGAAATTCATGTCTTTGCATGTTTCTTTTTCTCAATGGAAATTTTTTTGCCCAAGATCAGTAAATCCACTCCTGAATATGACACTAATGCACTCATATCATATGTTTCTTAAAGGTTTTTAACTCTTCATGAATATAATTAAGATGTATCATGTTAATTATCATTATCATTTCCTAGTATAGCAGTTGAATGTGATACTGATTAAAAAAGTTATTTATTTATTTATTTATTTTTGGAATACAAGTGTCTTGAAGTGTACGGAATCCCTGTTCCAAGATATGCCCTTGTTAATAGAGAATTTCCATATCAAGAACTGGATTATTTTATCGAGGAAGAAGATTTTGTTGAGGTTCATGGCAATCGTTTTTGGAAGCCATTTGTGGAGAAACCTGTTGATGGTGAGCATATTAATCAATGAACCAATTAGTTCTCTATTCTTTGTTGCTTCTGCCTGTTACGATTTAGGCAAATGATGTGACACTGCAAATTATTACTTCATTTTTTTATGCTTCAATCTGGTTCGAGAAAATATAAAAAGAAAGTTATTATGTATTTTTAATGCTTTTTGACCTGGAAAGTTATTATTCACACACTGGATTTTTCATATTGTTCATGCTTCTGTTGTCCATAGAACCAAAAACAAAAAACCAAAATACAAGTGTGAGTTCATGAGAAAATTGATTTTTGGGCATTGAGCCGTGATCACATACTTGCCTCTTTAGGCAGCTTTATTATGGCCTCTTGCCCTTTACTGTCTTGTTGTTTCAAATGAATAAGGTGGAGGAAGAAGATAACAGTTGTAACTTTAACTGTCATGTCCTCAGTTATGCAACTTTCTTGCCTTTTTTTTACCATAAAAAGTTCTATTATGTCTGTATATGGTGCTGACATAAAATTCTTGAGCTACCAATCTTAAGCACGTGGATACAAGTCTTGACAGCTGATACTTTATGGAATGTTAAATAAAGAATATATTGAAATAACCTCTTATAGATAGCAGCTTTTTCATGTTCGGTGCTTGCCCTCCACAATCATTTGATTTGTTCTTTGCTCAACTTTGATTCCATAGCATCAAAACTGCAGATTATTGTTTTTTTTTTCTTTTCTAATCTGTGAAGCTGAATTAATTTTAAACTGTAAAGAAGCAAAGATGAGGTTGATGAGTGTTCCATTGTTCTTGGTTTTTAATTTCACAGAATGCGTGTGATAAGATATAATTTGTTTTGCTCATTGGTAAAGTTTTGTTCTCTTTTATTATTAGTTTAGAGGTGCAATTGTTTGTGGGTTACGTAGGATGCTTGTTTTAAATTATTATTGCCTATGGAGTTCTATTTATCAATCTTTAATCATATTTGAAGTAGCATTTGCATCAGTAAAGTTTGCTTTCCAGTACGCAAATTTAATAATGACTCACATATTGTGCTTTTATCAAGGGGATGATCATAGTATCATGATATATTATCCCAGCTCAGCAGGTGGGGGCATGAAGGCACTATTTAGGAAGGTATGTTTATTTCTCAACACTCTTCTAGTTGCATAATCCCATATCAAAATGTAGTTACTGTTTTCTTCTATTATGACCAAGCGTAATTATCTCATGTGCCATATGCATTTTTAAGCCTGTGATTCTCATATGAAAAGTAGTTATGACATTATCAGATTCAGAATGGATTAATATAATTGGTTATGCTGGTTCATAAAAAATGATACCCAATTCTGCTGTTAACACTGCCTCTGCTTGTGGCATGGTTGTGAACATATTAAAGCACAAGTGCTTTACTGGACTTAACATGTAATTATTTGCATTTCACATATCAGTATGTGCAATAACTCTTTTGCTGCACTTTTTTTACTGATAGACTTCTACTTAAATTATGTATAATAATACATATATCTGATTGATTTTAATTTCAGGTTGGAAACCGGTCAAGTGAGTTCCACCCAGAGGTTAGAAGAGTGAGGCGTGAAGGCTCATATATTTATGAAGAATTTATGCCAACTGGAGGAACGGATGTCAAGGTTGTACACTTGGCTTTTAATATGATAGAGTCTGATTTTTTTAAGCAAATGAAGATAACCTCGTACATTTTCTTCCTTGGTACAATACTTAAACAGAGTTCTCATAAAGTTAAGTTTGTTAAAATTGAGATCAATGACTTTAAAATAGTTGGATAAGGATTATTCTTCTAGTGGCCTGCCGTTAATTTTGGAAGATTTTATAAAAATGTAATGGTATTAACATGTTTAGGATTAATTTTTGATCAAGATATACTTACTATGGCTGTCTAAAGTTTATATCAAACAATCTGATCATTGTGCCAAGGCTCACCCTTGTAAAAAGATTAGTGCTTAACTATAACGCTCTTTTAGAATTTATCACTAATATGCATAGCATTATGGCGGCTACAGGTTTGTGGCCTCCTTGTTGCTCTATCAAGTGAATAAACTCTTCACATCTAATCCTTTTTTTGGTTTGATGTACTCCATGAATATATGAGATTCAAGTAAAATTTCAGTTTGTTAGGTTATAATTAAGCTTGTTCATGGGGAAAAGGATTTTGATAATGTCTCCATTGTCTGCTTTCACTATTTGATGGTTGGAGACTCCTTGCAATATATTGGTGTACATGTGCCTAGATGACATTCCATTGGGATTATTGGTGTTTCTCCATACACTGTGTTGCGACATGTACCTCGAGAGTACATTCTATTGATTGACTATTCTTCCAAATACCATTTCTTTTGTAAACTTGTTTATGGATTATGGAGCTTATTTTTGGGATAAGATGTTATTTTCACCATGTACCAGATCTGCATATCCTTGTTTATTTTCTTGCTACATCTATTTTTTGGTGTTCTATGCAGGGGCAAAGCCAAAATTATTTTTAGCAATTAAACCAGTCATTTCTCAATTGTAATTTGCAATGAGAAAAAGGTAATTACGTAGCAATTGTAGATCAGCAATAACAGTAAGAATGAAAAAACTTTAAATTACAACACTAAACTCCCTCATTACCGAAAAAAAGAAAAATTAATGAAACATGAATAAGATAATATTAATTTTGGAAAAATATATTGAATGATAAAGAATTACTAAGAATTATGTACCATATAAAGGATTAAACCAAAAGTTAATAGATCAATTTAAGTTTACTATAAGGCTACAATTATCCAAATTGGAATGCCTGTAAATTTAAATTGAACTACAAAATTTCAGCAAGTTCATTTAGTAATACCTCTAAAACTTTTCATGTAATACCTATATTGCAGTATTGTCTTGCAAATGTGCTTGGTTGATCCCACCCACTCAAACCCAGATCCATTCTCAGCTGTCTGTTAACTTGTCTTCATCTCAGTCAGTCATTGCTTTAGTAGGTGGTTCTTAAATTGGTCTCAGTTCCTGGACTTACTTGTGTTGTTAATTCTTCCATTAATGCATTTGTTTCTTCTTTGAGCGTACTGCTTTTCTTTGCTTGCAATATTGATTATTTTCTTTCCCATATCTTATGAATGTTTTGCCTTTCGTTATCATGGAATGGTTATAGGTATATACTGTTGGTCCTGAATATGCACATGCTGAGGCAAGGAAGTCTCCTGTTGTTGATGGTGTTGTTATGAGAAACCCTGATGGCAAGGAAGTAATTCCCTGAACCTTCCTAATCTGCTAGCATCTCTTTCTCTCTCTTTCTTTCTCTCGCTCACACACACACACACACATGTATAAAGAGTTAAGACTAATTTACCCTTCTGTTTTAATTCCTTGTTTCTCAAATCCCTATCATTTTTCTTGTCACTGTGGCAACATATTAGATCTTCTGGAGAGATTTTTAGTTTGTAAACATATGATAGGTTTGAATGTTCCATATTGTTGGTCAATGGTTCAGTTTGTTTTATGTGAGAAACTTCCATTTTGGTAACTTATGATTAATATATTCTCATATTGATGATATAGACGTCAAATGATTGGGAAACAAGAACTAAAAGATTGGAGAGAAGACGAATAGAGAAGCTGGAGTGAGAAACAATGGATAAGGGAGAGATAAAACAAACTTGGTTATGTGCTGCAGAAAATCGTAATAATAGTATCTTCTTCTGCGTTACGTAAAAAGGCTGTCTAGCAATATTGGCTTCTTTCTTCTTTCTGGTGTTTTAGACAAGATCATGGTAAGGTTGCTTATGGTCAAATTTATGATGGTCATATTTAAATGGAATAACTTAAAAAGAAGAAAAAAAACTGTAGATAAAATATTTCCAGGACGTGCCCAGGTGCATTCCTCATTAAAATTGCATGCCTTGAGTGATTTAGGTGCAAACTGCCACTGCTTCCTTCTCACCCCCCAAATCATGTTGATTGTGTGTGATTAAGTCATTATTCTGTTTTGTTGCAACTATATCATGTGCCTTCTGGGATTTTGAAGGGTGAGTGATTATCATAACCTGCTGCATCTTTGTGGTGCAATGGAGATCATTGTGAGTATTTGTGATTATCAACCCTAGCTAGCAATTTCAAGTGATGGGCATGTGGTAGTATTCTAAATTAAAATATCTAAATTGAAGACTGTTCAGTTTTCGAACTATTGAAAGGGTTGTGTATCTTAAAATTTTCTTCCTGGGTGACATTCCAGGCTGAGCAGGTTTTAGGTTTTCAATTGCACAAGTTTGGTGAATATTTCTTTCTTGCTTTTGTGTGGTTCACCCGTATGGGTTTTATGTCCAGTCATGTTTTTGCTAATTCTTTGGCTGCACTGAACCTGTCTACTATATTTGTTCCTGGAAGTCTTGTGAAACTAGTAATTGGCAAATGGCTGAATATTTGGCGCATATATTAACGAATTATTTTTAGTTGAAGCACATAGCAACCAACAAGAATGATACTGCTTGTTTGAAGTTAACATTGTTAATTTGGGCTTGTGAGATGATATGTTCAAAACATATGGTGGTTATTGTCTGACAGGTGAGGTATCCCGTCTTGCTGACACCTAACGAAAAGCAAATGGCAAGAGAGGTTTGCATGGCATTTAGGCAAGCGGTATGTCATCGGATTTATGTTAGAACAATCAATAGCCTTCTGATTTCCAGTATGTTATTGCTTTTTCTCTAACTTGATTGTGGCTAGTTTAAATATCTACTCTGTATGCTGGTTTCTGTCATTTTGTCTAAAGTTCTACCACATCTGTTTATCTATTTTTGCCTTGATAACACATCCACTGAATGATTAATGAACTTGGGCACATTTGTCGCCTTGGTAGAGTTCCATCTTGCAGTGATGAACTCTGCCAGAACAATGAACACATTCTATTGTTTTTTACTGTCATGTTTTTCAAATTCTGATCCTCCTTTGTTAATTCTATTTTTGCAATAAAAATCAATCTTTCATCAAATCTTGGTAATAGCTGCCCCAATTCTTATTGGTGTAATTACACCAGCTTAGGCTTTGCTTTTTCCATCTGGATTGAAACTTTTCTCGGTGATCTAAAGTCCTTTTCCCTGAAGTTTGAATTCTCTTTTAGGGGGTTACATGCCAGTCCTCTTCAATACATCATTTAGTAGATAGTTTGAGCTGGTCAATTTTTTTCTAATGCAAGTGCCAACATGTTAAACTTGTCTTCCTTTGGTTAAATGCTAGAGTGAGTTGCCAAGTAAAATAAACTTCTATTTTAATTGCCTATTTTTATGATTATATTGTTATTGTAATTGTTATCATCACAATGTCATGCAATTATATTACCATATTGTACCCATTGCCTGCAGGTTTGTGGTTTTGACCTCTTGCGTTGTGAAGGAAGGTCATATGTTTGTGATGTTAATGGCTGGAGCTTTGTGAAAAATTCCTACAAGTAATACTTCCTTTCTTCTCATTGTGATGGAGGATAAATTGAATAGTTGCTAAAAAGTGATTGAAATACCCATTATGGTTGAAAGGCTCCTTGTTCAATTTCTTCTCCATAAGGAATAAAAGAGGAAAGTAAAGAAATTCAGCTCTGTCACTATTTGTGTTGTTGCCTTTACAATTTTAACTACAGGCTGATTCCTTCCCCCACCCCTAGTATCTTGAGCATTATATTGTGTATCAGAAAGTGGAAAATAAATTCCCCATTTGGTGGCTTAAAACTGTTACAGATCTATCCGGAAACAGACAAAGGGGGGAAAACAAAAAATTTAACTTCTGAAACTTGGTGAATTTTATGATCACATGTATTTTTGTGGGTTCCATATGTGCTGCTGAATGCAACATCATAAAACTGGGTGTCGCTCTAAGGCTTAAATGGTGAAAATTGAAGAGGTAGTTTATTAAGTCAATTTGGCCACCAGTTTTGATTGGAGCCTTAATCTCAACTAGTTTGGGATTAAGGCTTTGCTGTTGTTGTTATGGTTGTTTAATGTTTTTATTCATTGTTTTAAAATAAATGCTGTTTATTTGGATTGAGAAATATACTTCTATTGTCTATTTTTCTCTTCATTGCTTCTTTAGATTTTTCACATTTGAATCCTCTTTCCATTACCAGATATTATGATGATGCTGCTTGTGTATTGAGGAAGATGTTCTTAGACGCCAAAGCTCCTCACCTTTCATCAGCAATTCCACCCACTTTACCATGGAAGGTTAATGAACCAGTCCAGCCTTCTGAAGGACTAACTCGTCAGGGAAGTGGGATTATAGGCGCTTTTGGGCAAGCTGAGGAGCTTCGCTGTGTAATTACAGTTATTCGTCAGTATGTCTCAGAATTTCCACTTTTTTGGTCTGATTACTCCTTTTGAAACCTATGAAATTAATTTCATTCATGAGTGAATCGTATAGTAATATTCATTTGCAATTTTTATCTTATCGTATTTGTTTGCTATATGTTAGTACCTTGAAAATGAATATTATGTTTGGAAAAAAATTGAATCCAGTTTTCAGAGAATGGTCCACATGGTTTGATAAAGACGCGGTGACAAAGAAAGAAGAGAATTATGCTTTAATTAAACAATGGGCGGTGATTTTGTCTTATTGATTTTGCATTTTAATTAGTATGGAATTCAATCATAGATTCCTTTAATCTGATAGAATTATTTTCAAGTATTTTGAGTTTTATGGAATTGAAATGATGGAATTCCAAATGAGAATTCTCGAGGTTCCAAACATGAAAATATGTAATAGAAAATGTATTCCACAATTATTTTTTATAATTTGTTTATTTCATATGTCAATTTTCTTCCTTTCTATATAAACTTTATATGGGCAGTGGTGATAGAACTCCCAAACAGAAGGTGAAGCTGAAGGTTACTGAGGAAAAGCTGCTAAATTTGATGTTAAAATATAATGGAGGACGACCTAGATCTGAGGTGATTTAGTTTGGTCTTTATTTCCTTCCTATTATGTTTTATTTTATCCCTAAAATACTGGTTTATGTTTAGATCTCTCCCCCCTTTTATTTTTCAGACAAAACTTAAAAGTGCTATTCAGTTGCAAGATTTGTTAGATGCTACTCGAATGCTTGTACCTCGTACAAGGTATCATCCAAAATTTTGAAACTCTTCCAGTTTATCTTTAATTATTTTGTGCATATTGTATGGAATTTTATCTTAGCAGGAAAACATGATATTGTAAATGTGCAATTATCAGATATAAATGGTTCTTATATGCTCATTTCAATAAATTTTATGGCTGCTCCCTTTATAATGTTTAATATCATTCATTTGAAATACGCTACTTTTCTTCTTCTTCTTTTTTTTTTTTTTTTTTCTTTCTAATTTAGGGGTCTATTTTCTGGAATATGGACTGGTAATAAGTTAATGATTCATCATATGCTCTGTTTTTTTAATAAATATTAGGAACATGAACTTGAGAGCCTTGAGAGTTCTGACTCATTGCTCTATCATTCTTCTGTGTTGGTAGTTGGTACCAAATGTGGCATTCATAGAACATGTAGCTTATGGTTTTATGCCTGAAATTGAAATAAACATAGAAAGGTGTAATGACCAAAAGAATTCAAATATTTGCATTTTTCATAATTTTAATCAATCCTTTTGATTTTGTCAATTTCAGGCTAACCTTATTATATAGGTAATAGTTTGATCAATTTTAGTGCCTGAAAACTGGAATATAAATATGAAACTTGTATATCCATCTCATTAGGGGAAAATTATATTTCTTTTCATTGCTGGTAATACAATTTTTTTTTTTGTTTCTTAAAGATTTCCATTATAAAAAAAAAATTAATAATAATAATATTTATTATTATTATTATTTATCAATTATTAAAAAATGATACTTAAGTATGTTAGATTGTCACTAAATCTGCCAAAATCTTTACAATTACAAGGTTAGGCTATATTGACATAATTTAAAGTAGTGTCTAAAACTGAAAAAAAGGAGCCAAGTTTTATATATTTACTTGTATCTATTTCAAATGGAAGTGGGAATCTTCATACATTGATTTCCAAGGTCAATTCTTAGATTTTTCAGTATATTCTTGCATTATGCAGACCTGGTAGAGAAAGTGATAGTGAGGCGGAAGACATTGAGCACGCTGAAAAGCTTCGTCAAGTTAAGGCAGTGCTTGAGGAGGTTAGCTTCTCTTGGAAAGATTTTAATTCAGTAACAATTGTGCTTTTGCTTTTATGAACTGAACTTTTCTCAATTTGTAGGTTTACCTACTTCTGCATGAAGATGTAACATAGAGGAATTGAGGGATTTCTTTTTAAGCAAAAAAATTGAGTCTCGTAGTTAGGCTATGATTTGGTTGATGTCAAAGCCTCAACTTGTATTTCAGCAATTGTGAAAAGCAAAGGCTGTGATTTTGGAGTCACGTGCTTAAAGCCTTAAACTAAATATTCAATAGTCATGATGTGTCTAATGACTTCAGTTAAATTTACCATTATCTGAATGCACCGTTTAATTATCTCAAACCAGTAATTGTGCCCTTTTTAACGCATTCATAATAGGAAACCCTTCAACACATTCAAAATGGTAGTATCTTGAAAACACTATTACAAGTGTTTCTTCAATGCAGGGTGGCCATTTCTCTGGCATATACAGGAAAGTCCAACTGAAGCCACTAAAGTGGGTTAGAGTCCCCAAAATTAATGGTGAAGGTGAGGAAGAACGTCCTGTTGAAGCTCTGATGGTTCTTAAATATGGGGGTGTTCTCACTCATGCTGGCAGGAAGCAGGTGTTAATTATTTATAACTCATATATTGGCTCTTTATTTACATTCATCTTTGCATGTATGATAAAATTATAAGGACTTCTGAGGTATGATATGAAAAATTCATCATAGCTTTCATCAAATAACTTTTACTTTCACATTTTTGATGAATTTTCCTTACTCTTTTCTAATTGTTGTGCAGGCTGAAGAATTGGGTAGATATTTTCGGAATAATATGTATCCAGGTTAAAAAATAAACAACCTTTTTCCTTTTTTAAAATTAATTCATTTGACCTGTTTAATGGGATTATGCTTACAAGAGATGCATGCTGTTTTCCCCCTTCTCTCTCTCTTAGTTCTCTCTCTTTTATTTTGTTATATAATCTAAACTAAAGCATATTGCTGACAAGAACTGTGATCAGGCTTATTCAAAATGTTGTCTCATTCCTTATCAAATTTATAGCTTCTGTGTAACCACATTAATAATAAGGGTATGACTGGATCTTTCTAAATGTAGCTTGCTTTTAAATTTAACCAAATAATATTACTATATTTCCATTTAATAGGTCCTGACCTGTTAGACTAGATAAGAGGGAAAGGGGTGGGGTATATTGATGAGATAGGGAATGGATGTCCCAATTATGGCTCAAATGCCACTTGTGTAACTATCTTTTAGTGGTTCTACCCATGGTTGTTAAAACCAGAGAGGACTGTCCTATTGAACCGGGTTAATTGGAAACCGGAACTTGGTCTTGTTCGATTTAACAACAAAAGCCTTCTTACCAGTATGAACCAGTTGGGTCATTGATGAACTGGAAATCCAACCGTATTAACCAGTTGGGTCATTGATGAACTGGAAATCCAACCGTATTTTTACTGAGCAATCCAGTTTGGTTACTTGATAAAATGGTTTTTTTGACTACCAGCTGCAAGGGGTCAAATGCAATTCCTACTGGAGTCGACTTGCAGCAACCACTAAATGAGCTAATATATAATGGTGAGAAAGATATATACATACGTTACCTCTATCAATTAAATTAATTTATAAAATTATTTCATTTATTAACTTCAATTCTATTATTAATAAAGGTATCCTATAATGACTTCAACTTCATCCACTT
>CAOGCB010107788.1:0-12189 GCA_948266635.1 Cnidoscolus chayamansa
ACTCCAGACTGAGATTCTGATATCTTGAGCAATTATTCAACGCACCATTGTGGCATAACTTCATTTCCACAGGATTCGTTTCTTTGTGCTCCATAAAAGTTGAAGCAGAAGCTGATACCATAGGAACGCATTGCTCCTTTACTTTTCTAGAGATAAGAGCTGGTTTACAGAACAAACCTTTAGGACCCTATAGACAGAGCTTCTTATAGATTCAAACCTGTGTGTCGTCCATCAGATGTGCTTTTCTTTGCCAAAATGCTGAAATGACATTGAATGCAGAGAAGTGAAGATTGCTGCCCAACAAAGACTAGGTGCCTATAGGATTATATGCTTCTTTAATGATTGGAAATTCTTACATGTTTATTAACGAAACTGAATTGCCAAGGATCATTACAAACGGGAAACTCCCATCTCTACAGCGAAACCTCCTTATCTGAAGGAGCTTTGAATTTCTTCCAAACTTCTCCCTTTTGTCTCAGGAACCCAAATAGTCACAAATACAATAGTGAGAGCACATATAATCATGTAAATGGTAAACGTTCCTGTTGAAAGTAGAGGAAGTCCAGGTAAGATGGAGACACATATAAAAACATGATAAAAAAAAAAAAAAGTTGTAATATCGGTGGGTTGGTTGTATACTGCATGTTCAACCTCATTTACATGCGCAAATACACACACGCACGCACACAGAATAGGAGAAGGCCAAACCTCCGCTGCTCCAATTCAAGAGCAAGTTTGCAGTCATGGTAACCACAAAGGACAGTAACCAATTGGCAAGTGTTGCAACGCTTCCAGCAAGTCCCTTAATATTGATTGGAAGAATCTGCATTCACATATCAACTGTATCAGGCGCCATGCATCATGGTAATCCTTTTTACATATAAAAAGAGTAATAGATCAAGTATCTTCCAAGTAAGATGCTGAACGACTGCATGTTTTAATTTGCAATCAGATGAGATTGTTCCAGATCATTTGATATACAAATTTATGTGAGCACTTGTATTGGAAACAGGGCAACTCCAAACTAAGGGGTACTTTAGAGTAGATTCAATTCAAACCAACTGCTGGTATTTTATCCACCAGTTCTATTGGTCTGACAACAGCAAGCAAATAATTAAGGGGGGTGCATTTGATCAAGCAACCTGAAATTCGTATAAACCAAAATTTCCAAACTTAATGAACCAAGATATACAACTTTATTTCTACTGTAATTTTTAGGTAAACAAACTGAACCAAAACCCAGAATTCCCCAAATCATAATTATTGAAGGTCATTAGTTTTCTTCAAATTTTAATAATGCTCACGCACTGTCAAATTTGCAGGAAGCTTCTGATGTTACAAAGCAAATTAAAATTACTATGGTATGGATATTGAATGGTAATAACATAGTGGTACCTCAGACATCATAAGCCAAGGAATGGGTCCCATGCCCAAAGAGAAGGCAACTACCATCCCCTGCAAGAAAGAGTAGATTAGGCAGTGCATGAAACAATTTAGCAAAAAAGAAGAAACAAAAATCACCAGATAGTGCCCAGAAATACCACATACCAGAACTCCAACTACTGATAAGATCCCCAAAATGTTATATAAACTAGACTCATCTGATACAAAATCCTGGGTCAATTAAACAAGTAGAGGAAATAGAAATTTAGGCTATTTAACTTTCATTTGAGTATTATGATTGCTAAGAAGACTGTTGGTTGGAAGATTCAGTGCATGCTCCGGTACTTACCTGCACAAAGAATGATACTGCAACCAATAGGAGGCTGAGAGTCATCCCAGTAGAGGAAACCTGTTGCGAAACAAAAGAAAGCATCACCCTTTTATCCTTCTTGAAGCAGAAAATACTGAGCCCCAAATAAAAGTGTTTGACATTAACTCACAATAAGTAGAAGCCTGCGGCCTGCCTTGTCAACTAACCAAGTCGTTACACCAGTAGCAATGACCTTAAAAAGCAAAGGTTATGTTCAAATTACAAGCCATACTATATAAAACTTATTCAAAACAAACACAGTAAGGAGTGAGGGCATAATCATTTTGCAAGTTTCCCCAAGTTGTACCTGAATGGCACCAAGCCCAAATGTTGCTGCATTTGTATTGCTAATGCCTGATTAAATGTAAGGAAGCTAATTACACATAGGTCCTACTGTACTAGCTGAGAGGATTGGAATATCAAACATAAGTAAAAGAAGTTCCATAGCAAAAATGGACCTCTATATTAATTTAAAGGTATCACACTGGGCAGACATTTTATCGATGTAATAACTTTCAACTATCATGGATATCTATGGTCCTAATACAAAAGCAAAGAGTGTTACAAAATGCCCCTGAAGGTAACAATTTCAAAAAGAAGTAAGGGGAAACAATGAAGGAACATTCCCTTTTGAGCTTACAATTGGCAATTTGGCATGGAGAAATAATTATACTATCAGTGATCAATCCGATGTTTCTGTTGCAAAAACTTGACAAAATGCTACAGTATGAGATTGTGAACATTATCATGCTTACCAGCAGTTCCAAAAATGGTGCTGGAATAGAATAGAACACCATTAATTCCACTGATTTGTTGCAGGACAAGTAACCCAATCCCAACCTGAAGGATATTGATAAATAATACACATCAGGCTCACTGCATAAAAGTTTGAGAGAACAATAATCCTTAGGGAAACCAAAATATTCCGAAGGACATTAGGCAAAATAATAAAAATATCCACACCTTTATGTGCATTTTCAATATTAGCTAGAGCTTTTAATTTTATCAATTTGAGTCAAAACTTTGACAATAGTTTCAATTTTAAAAACGGAATAATTCGTAGTCAAAATTGATTAAGTCGAATTCGAATTTTCAGTTGGTATATATATAAGAATATGGTGCCCATTAATAAAGCATAAAATTTTTATTCCAATCAGCACACCATGTTAGCGATTTCATAAATTTTCACCTACGAAGAAACTCGATAGCTAAAAATTGAAATAAATGTTATAGATGGAGGATCAAATTGATAAATTAGAATTTTGACTAAATTTGAAAATGGACACAAAGGTTTGGATCTTTTTAGTCATTAGACCTAATATTACCATTAGAGGGTACCAATATCTTCTTTGTTTGAGTTCTGCAAACCGGATTGCAGTTCTTCTGCTTGTTGAAGCTACAGCCCTCTATAAAATTGCAAGGTTGAAGATAAAATCATCAAAGATTATGACTCAATATTGTGACCAAAAAAAGTGTAGCACTTTGAAAATAAGAAAGAGCATTTCAACCCCATTGCATTACCTTAATTTCATTCACTTCAAGTGAAATATCCATATCAAACCCCCTAAGAACTTGCAAAGAAGTTTCAAAATCTTCTGTCATACCAATTTTTGCCTAAATTTTGGTTTGAGAGAATGAGTTGCATCAGCAATTTATAACAGTAAACCACAGGTCCAGAAAGGCGCATATCTCATGAAGCTTACCAGCCACCGAGGGGATTCCGGAATGAAAAACAGGCCAGGTATCAAGACTGCACATGGTAGTATTCCTGTAGAAGAATTTCAAACAATTCTAGCATCTTGTCATTTACAATCATTCATTGAATTACATTAAAATCACATGTTGCTAAGATTTCCTTCTTCCTAAACATAATGAGGACCTACAAAGGATGCAAGACTTTAAAATCCTCAAAAGAAAACAGAGGTGAATCCCATTGGTTAACAATAAATCCTATGCAAAGGTGACTTCACATCTCTGACGGTTCATTTGGATTGTTTGTTGAAGAAGAAAGCTTATTGTTGCACTAAAACATGGGCATGTTGTTGCAGTACAACACGGGAATGTTGTTTCACATCTAAGTTCTTGTTCAAGAGCTCAAAGAAAATACGCATCAAGTTGACTATCTGCCTTCCACTAAAAAAAACACAGACTTGCCTCATATCTTATAAATTTAAAACTGGAAAAATTTTCAAGAAATACAGTTATGCATAGACCAAGGTCAAGAACTTAAACAATTTGTAAAGCAACTCTAATTTCCAACAATTGCCGCATAAACTTGAACACCTGATCATCTCAGACATTTTTTTTTTCTTTTAAGAAAATACCAAGATCATCCACAAGATGAAAAGTATTTGGAAAAAGAATAAGTGGGACATGAGACTTTTAATTAGTGACATGTCCCGTTGGAGAGAATCTCCTAAGGATTACCCAAAACTGCAAGTATTCTCCATTGAACAAAAAGTCCAAGCAGATAAGCCAGCATGATTCCAATTGTGACAGAGAGCTACATAACAGAATGCAAGAAATTTAATTAGCTTGGAAAGTGATAAATTTTAATTTAGCATCCAGTAGCTAGAATAATACCAGTTTATGATAAGAATGAGCCTAGAAACGCAACCAACCTGATTCACTGAACCCAAAGCCCCTCTCATGTTTTGAGGTGCTATTTCTGCTATATATATGGGCACCTAAAGATGATAAACAAGACTGATATTGTAAGCGTTACAATAGCAAGCACTTATAAACTAGAACGACGAAAATCAATTTCAAAATTACCGTGTATGAGATGATTCCTACACCAAAACCTTCCAATAACCTTCCCATATACAGAAAAGAAGCATCCTACATAATCGGCTCGTATCAGCATTTTACAGGAGCCTAACGCTCTTTTTGGATAAATAATGGCAGGAAATAAAATAAAGGAGGATTTTTATATATATATTGTTTTATCCTTCATTTTTCCTCCTTATGTTTGAATAAAGAAGGATGCTTTTTTTCCGTTTTACATTTTACTCTTTTATGTCCTATTTTCTTCCCAAAACAGATGGAAAATGTTCAAAGAAAAATATTTTATATCTTTTATTTCCATATTTTTTTTCTCCCTTATCTAAACAAGAGAAAGTGGGCATCCCACTTTGTTTTCATCCTCTCCCTTTTCCGTATAACCATACCAGTTGTAAAATCAGTAACAAATTTGAGTAACAAAGTAACAAATTTGAGTAATTGAAACTCACCCTGGCAAAAGAAATAGCAAGCCACCCAATTATATTAGGAATAGCAGCGATCATTAAAGACTGCAATTAACAGCATAACGCATAATTTAGTAATCCCAAACACAGAAGAAAAAAAAAACAACACAATGAATATATAGGAAGGAGAGCATCCATACCCCTTTTCTTCCAATATAGTCAGCAATCTGGCCGCTAGCTATGGCCCCAACCATAGCACCCACATTGGATAGCGAACCAAATAAAGAGAACTGACCCAATAAATACCATTAGGAACAGACAAAGAATCAAACCAAACTCAAATTAGTAGAAAGAAATAAAGAGGACACCTCCGAGACAGAAAGTTGAAGATCTTCAGTGATCGCAGCTTGAGTTGGAGACGAATAGCCGTTCTGCGCGAAAGAGCATAAAAGCATTGACCAAAGAGAAAGAAGATAAGTTACAGAACTTCCAAATTAGATCAAAACATGACGTTGTAGAGCTTGAGCTGATGCTTCTAAAAAATGCGAGGCATAAAAAGTACTCGCTTCCTATAGCTGACAAACTTATTAGGTACCAACTGAAGTCCAAATTTACAAATTGAGAGATAAAGATAGTTGGCATACGGTGAAACCGAATTGAATAGGACCCAAAGCGACGATCATGACACAAGCGACAACAGAGATGGAGCTATCCCGAATCACCTGAGACGATCCCATCATGCTGGATTGCCTGGAACCCATTCGATACCAACTCCCTAGAAAGGGTTTCCGCATATCTCCATCAGCATCTTCGCTATCGTCTCTGAAATTCATACTCTGAAATATCTACCTCGGTTGTTATGATTTTCAAGTGTATGAAGGAATGTGTAAAAGATGAGAAGGCAGGAAAGATAAAAGACCATAACAAGTGGTGTAGTTAAGTAAGAAAGTCTGGTGAGAAGAGCAGACGAGATCCATAACATCCAGCTGAATTGGCTTCCTGTGTTTGGAATGTCGGTCTGTGACGCCATCATGAGACTTGGCGCAAAGCGTGAGCTGGACTATTAATTTTAAATTTAAATTATTAACTGTTAAAAAAAATTAATTGTATATATAAAATTGAAATAAAAAATCACATAAATATTTATAATTTATTTATTTATTTATTTTATTTTGATAAATATAAATAAAATTTTCTGAGTGATAGGAACTAAGATTTATTAAAATTATATTTTAGTAATATCACTTCCCAACAGTCAAAGCTCCACCTAATTCCAATTGAGGTTTGGTATTTATATATATATATATATATATATATATATATTAAAAGTAAAATAAATATTTATATGTAAAGAAAAAAAAATTTATAATATATTGCGTGAAATAAATATAAAAGTTTCCATTTATTAAAAAGCATAGACATGGGAAGCAAAAGTGAGAGCAATGGCAATACTATACCATGGTTGTCTTAAAACCGGGAATAAATAATGCCACATCCGACCTCGCAGGTCCTGAGTGAAAACCAGCGTCTTTTCTTTTGCAAGCCCATGCCCGCAGATCCTGAGTGAAAAACCGCCACCACCGACGACATTTGCACCGTTGGACTGCTCAAACACACCTTCAACTTCTCTGATCGCACATGGGCGAGCAAACCCAACACCAATCGCAACCACAAACCCAATCCCTTCCTCAGTCCCAAATCCAATCCCATGTTCAAACGCAGCCTCAGTCCCATCATGACCCCATCACTCGAAGCTCCACCATCCCCACTCAATTAATCAGTATCACTCACCAAACCGTCTCTCCTCTGGCTAAAATTCCTCCTTCCCGGCCTCGCAAAGTCCGTAAACTCTCTTCCGACGATGCTGCTACCACCGTCCCCGACCCCAATTCCTTGCAAATAACCACCACAACCAGCGATGCTCCTAAAACCACTGCGAAATTTGCCAAAATCAAAACCAACCAACAGCGAGCCCTGGCCGTAGTACCTCCCCGCATCATTGCTCGATCATTATCCTGCGAAGGAGAGGTGGAGAACGCGATTCGACATCTTCGCAACGCCGATCCACTTCTTGCCTCTTTAATTGATCTCCACCCTCCCCCTACTTTCGATACTTTCCACACTCCTTTCCTTGCCTTAACTCGAAGCATTCTTTACCAGCAGCTCGCTTTTAAGGCCGGTACTTCAATCTACACTCGCTTCATCTCTCTGTGTGGCGGAGAGCCCGGTGTCCTTCCCGAGACAGTTCTTGCTTTGACACCTCAACAGCTGCGGCAAATTGGGGTTTCGGGTCGCAAAGCTAGTTATCTTCATGATCTTGCAAGAAAGTATCATAATGGTATCCTGTCCGATTCCGCAATTGTAAATATGGATGATAAGTCCCTCTTCACTATGCTTACTATGGTTAATGGGATTGGTTCATGGTCGGTGCACATGTTTATGATTTTTTCCCTGCATAGACCGGACGTGTTGCCCATTAACGATCTGGGTGTTCGCAAAGGGGTGCAGTTGCTGTACAATTTGGAAGAGTTGCCCCGTCCGTCGCAGATGGACCAATTGTGCGACAAATGGAGGCCTTACAGGTCAGTAGCGTCTTGGTATCTTTGGAGATTTGTGGAGGCAAAGGGGTCGCCTTCAAGTGCAGTGGCAGTGGCAACTGGTGCTAGTACGACACAGCAACAGGAGGAACAGCAGCACCAGCAGCAACCTCAGCTTCTCGACCCAATTAATAGCATTCTCAACCTCGGGTATGTAATTGTTCCAGGGTCATTTATTCTTCTCTGCCTTGTCTTCATTGTTTTATACTCCCCTTCTCAGCAAAAAATTGTTTATTTCCATTTGGTTTCAGTACATTATAGTTTGTACTCCAGACTTTCTAGTGCTGTTTGTGATTTATGATTGCTTGTTTTTAGTATACTTCCACTATAACTAGCCAGGGTGGATAAAATCCTGCAAGATTTTCTGTGATTGTAGAGTTTGATTTCAGCTTTCAAGTTTTTTTAATTGCTGAGATGGGGTGTAATGATTTTATTGTTTAAAGTTATCATATTGACACAGAGGAATGGGGGATTTGTGCCCTGAAAGATATTGATGTTGAAATGGAACTATTGGTCTTTAGGAAAGTTAACATATTCAATCCAGAAATAACTTCTGTGTCGCATCATGAACGAACAGCTCTTATCGTTTCAAGAGTTTATCAACATAGTATTCGCATTTCTGCTTCCTGTTGCAAAACAATGTAATTTCTTGTTCCAATCGAAAAAATAGCCAGTCTGTGGGGCTTGATATAAAGAATGAGAAAGAATCCAGCACTTAGCTTGGGAAATAACTGAAGAAAATAACAAACAAATATAAGGCTACTATTTGCTTTTGTAGAAAAGAAGATAAAGATTTTTGATATGGATATCTGGGACTCATGTCAGATGTCTCTGTTTACACTTTATACTGGAAAAAAATCAGGATTAGTTTTCCATTTAGAGAAGCAAACTTATTTGGGTATTCATGGTTCACATGCATTCAACTATGGCATTGAACATATGATTTGTGGCCATGCCATGTATACTGGAAGTACAGAAATAGCTTGAAGAATAAAGAATTACCTTCAAGACTGAAAGAACCACTTTAGTATATGTAGCCATGCTTCAAGATTAAAAGGGAATCCTTTCTTTTATTCCGGAAAGAGGAGAGGGTATGTTTAAGCATTGAGAATTTCAAGTTTTTATGAACTTGACAAATTCACTGTTGGTGTTCATGCATCTGAAGTTATAAAGTCTTGTAGAAAAAATAGATTAACAATTTTTTAACACAACCAATAACTTCAAATTGGAGTTGCAGCTCAAATTCAAGTTATACTTGGGAAAACTTTTTGTCTTATATTATGTTAGAATAGAACCTGTTTACTTATGGTTATCAATCGGTTGGTAACCTCAATGTTACTGGGGTAACTTTATGTTTCTTCCTTTGGCATGTTGTGAGAAGCGTGTTCCCACGGTCATTGCCATTTATGTTATAATTCTAACCTTTTGATCCTAAATCAGGTGAGAGCAAATGTGGACTGATTAAATTGAAGTGGCTTAAAGATTACAGATATTCATATTTGAGCAATCTTATCTGCTTTTCCTAGGACCATATTAGATCATCTTGTTACCTTGAGAATTCTCTTCAACTTCAATCTCCAATGTTTTGAAAAGAATTATCTAGATAGTATGCCTTCTTCAAGTTATGGGCAGCCTACCTAGAAGCATAGATTTATTTGTTGAGCTTGTAGTGGAAATACATGTAGGACATATTTCTTTGTTGTGGAATCGTCATTTTGGATGTAGTAAATAAGTGATGCTATGAGCTGAGTAGTTAGGTATGACTATAATGATCATTGCATGGTTTTACTTTATTAAAAATTAGGACTGATGCAAGAACTGAGAAATAAGAATTACAAAATATGGATGACTGAGAGGTACAATAACATAGAAACGGGAAGAAAGTAATTATCTATGTAGGATAAAGGAAAAGAATCAACTGTTAGAAATAAAGGTAGAATAGGCCATGAGTCTCTCGAACACTGTCCAAAGACCTGATTATTCTTCTGATTGCACAATGTACATCATATATATATTTAACCTACAACATGATCTTAGAAATCCTTAATGGGCTAATATTTAGCACTTGTAGGATTTTGGCTCAAGGCTAGTTATTTCTTTTGCTGTGTGCTGTTATGATTATATTGAGTACAGCTTTTCATAGGTTATACTTTTCTTTCCTTGACAATTTAATTCATTCTGCCCCTCCAGGTCCCTATCCAGTCACACCCCAACAGACCCCCCCACCCCCCGCAAAAAAAAAAAAAAAGGGGCAAGAACTTCTTAAGGCGTTTGTAGTAGATTGATTAAATGATGATTACAATAGTCATTCTTACCATGCGTTGAACTCACTCTGCACTGCTACAAGCTACTAATTGTTTATGAATGCCATCTTGCATTAACTTTTACACCATGATGAACACTGTCTCTAATGATAGAGTATGATGTAAATATGAAATTAGTTATCCAAAGAATCTAAAACAATGAAAACTTTTTGGGAGTAACGTTTACATGTTTGATAATGTTTTTATAACATTTCCCCCAATTTTGCTTACCAAAATGTCATTTATCCAGGGCCTGTGCTTGGGGACAATGATTGGGACTTTGGAGAATTAGTTGACAACCTCCATCAAACAATCATTTGAGAAGTGCTTGCAAAGCAGTTCAAAGATGTTACTGGTTACTCATGGTAGGCTTGGATATTTGGATAGTTAAGAGAAAGGTGTATTTTGTCTAGTAAAAATGCTTTGAAAATAAGACTAAATGTGTTGAAGTTCTATCACCTTAGTCAAGAGACTGTTTTGTTATCAAACTCTTGCCGGAGATAGAGTTCAAAGAGCTACACATTTTGGCCTTTATTTAGGTATTTTGTGTTGGGCTTTACAATTTGAATCTCTTTCAGGCTTCTGCTGTGAGAAGTAATAGACGCAACTGCTATAAGCAGTGGATAATTGAAAATGAAGTGGCGAAACGATAAAAAATATAACCTCTGAGGGACAGATTGAAGAAAGTAGAAAATGGGTAGGGAGAATATAATGGAAAGAAACCGACTTTGGCCCTGTTGGAGCAGCAGCTTAATTATTTAAAAATGGGAAGCTCTTTTAGTTGATTCACTGTTCTCAGTGGAAGTGCGGAGATGCTTTTGATCCGAACAAATACCTGGCTGGCCCTAAATTCATGACGGTAATTATATTTATTGCACGTTATAAATAAAAAGGGATAAATCAATAAATAATTAGGAGTCCTACTGTTTGACTTTGGCAGTGAACACAACAGGGGACTGTAACTATGAGTTGGACCAATGAAGTGTCCCTACCCAATTAAAGAATATTAGGCAACGATCTCAATTTCAAGCAATCTCCTTACGAAATATTTGTGAGATCTTTGGGATCTATCCCAACAAATCAAAAGAGCTGCTTTGTGGCATATTTAGTAAGTTTCTTAGGGAGTGTCCCAAATACAACTTACAGGAAAATCCAAAGATGGGGCAGCTAAAATAAAAAGCTTCTTGCAGGCAAAATAAGTACAGTTAGGGAGGTGCTATTTCACAAGAAAAACGTTAGCTTGCCCTCTTCTTATAATAATAGATCCATTATGACAACAAAGGTTATGTTAGTAAACGAGTGGGTGTATGTTAGATATTGTGAATTTTTTTGAAATATATTTTAATGTATTTTCTATGGTCATTTATGTAATTTGACAATATAAAATAAGTTTCATAAAACAGGTATGGTAAATGCTTCCCACATCAGATTCAGATATACACAAGAAAGTCATCTCGTAAAATCACCAGCTAGAAAGTTAGTTTTCTTGGTTGTAATTATTAATTAGCAATTTTAATTTGATTATAGATGTCCTTTTTTTTTTAATAATTTAAATAATATTTCAAATATAAAATTTTCTCCATGTTCGCTATCTCAGTTTTTATTATTTTTTTTTAAAGAAGAGAATTGCACCTTTTGAACTCGCAGCTTCAATTCATTAACGACAAAGGATTAATAATCTCTTAAAACTGTTTCAATTGAAAAAAAAATCTTGAAATCCATGGGTGGTTTCGTTTCCTGTATGTTTTTCTTCTTGGAACAAAAAAAAATTTGAAACATAGGCGACAAGAATTCAGAAGACCCACAAGTGTTTTTTGAAATTTGATATGCTTTTTGCAGAGTTGCAGATGGGATTCTGATATAATAGCGTTTGGTGGTGAGAAAAAGCTGCAGCAGGTCAGGGAGAAATGGGAATTTCAGTTGGTGGAAGGTAAAGGTGAAGGTGAAGGTGAAGTCGGAGTGCATAAGAGAAAAAGGGTAGATGACGAGGTAGGACACCCAACTCTAATCCCCATATTACCCCTTCACTCCATGACAACTCATCCATATCCCTTTTATTTTCTTTACTTCTCACCACTACCCTCTTTTTTTTTTTTTTGTCTCAAATTACAACTTGAAATTGTTTTTAATTATATTTATTTGAAAACGTAACAGTTTTTTATTTTTTTTTTAAAAGTTTTAATATGTTAAATAATTCTGAAAATAAACCCATCACTCAGCCCATTTGTTTAATGGTCGCCTAATGACCCCACCCTGACCCAATCCATTTGCCTCATCCGTCACTTTCCCATATCTCCTTGGCCTCCTAAGCACTCACTGTTTGCTACCTGTTTGTCCTTTTTCTTAAT
>CAOGCB010107879.1:0-11369 GCA_948266635.1 Cnidoscolus chayamansa
AGGATCATGATCACCAGCCATGACGACAACAATCTCGGGCTCCATCTGAATCATGATATGTTTACGAGGAGATTTTGTTTGAGCCTCATGATCATGCGTTGAACTGGATGGAGAAGTTTTGTAAGAACAAGCTAGAAGAAGCAACGACACGGCGACGAGTGCTAACATCAAAACTAGCCCGACAAAGAGGTACGGGACTGGATAGTTCCAGTCCTGGAATCCGCTGCCATGAACAGCACTTGCACCACCGCTACTACTGGGGTTGCCTGCAGTTTCAGGCGTCATCGATCTTCAGTTGATTTCTCTCTTTTTCTCTGATGGTTTTGATTATTGTTGGTGTAAGGAGAAGATCGAGAATGGTGAGTGATGTATCGTATATAATATTTATAGTAAGCTGGATTTCCATCGCTGTTAGATAATATAATCCTAATGTATGTGGGAGATAATTTTCTCACTAGAGTTAGGAGAAGTATTTATTAAAGGATTATATTTTTAAGTTGTGAAATTTCTAATTACATAAAGACTGAAAAATATATAATTATAAAATATTAATTTTAATGATTAATTTTAATTTAATTTGAATATATTTTTGAGTTTGAATTTATTATGATCATGACAAATGAAGTTCGAACTTTAATATTAATGCTTGAATCGACCGAAGCTCAAAGCTTGAACTTAAATTACGTTAGTAAACTTTGTTAGACTAAAATTATTTTTAGTAAGAAACTAGTATTTTATCTAATATAGTATAATTGGTAAAAATAAATATAAAATTAATTATGCTATAGGATTAATTTAATTTGTAATTTAATTTGACACCTTAAATTAATTATATATAAAAAAAATTAATTTAACTAAAATAAAAATACACTTAAATTAATAAAATTTTGCTAATATAAAAAAAGAAAATTTGATATCAAATTTAGACTTTGTAATTTATTATAATTATTTTATTTAAAATTAATAATTTGAAATAAATTAATACAATTATTTTTTGCCAAAAACTAATATTTTATATAATATAATATGCAAAATTGGCTTCTTTTTTTTTTAAATATGTTGAGAAAAAAAATGCACACACTTTCTTACTTAGATAAAATTTACTCTATGAATAATTTAAACTAATTTTTAAGGATTAATTTAATTTTGTAACTTAATTTAAACAATAAAATTTAAGTTAAAAACCCAGGAACAAGCACGACCCTAGAAGCCCCACAATCTCTATATGCTATTTGACCTACGTAATCCAACAGGTCAATTCAATAGTCTTGCTTTTATCTAGAAGGACATGAAGGCATCGTACCACCAGCCCATCTCACCGAAGGTATGTTTTCTTATCCTCCTGCTTCCTTGGAACAAGCGGCAAATGTTCCTATTCTAGCAATGCACCTTGCAGGAGTTGAGCAATCCTATCCACCTACTTGTAAAATCCCTAAGATAGAGAAGGAAGGGCACAAGACCGAAAATGAGAAGTTTACAACCTTAGAAGAATGGCTGCGAGTAGTTGAAGGACTTAATTTATATGGGCCACTAGATGTCTTATCTCTATGAATCACTTCGGACATCATAATCCCAAAAAAGTTTAAAGTACCGAAATTTGAAAAGTATTCAGGCACGACCGATCCAAGGATCCACTTGGCTACATATATAGCCAAAATATCAGCGATTGCAAATGATGAGAAATTATTAGTCCACTTGTTCCATGAAGGGCTAACAGGAGCTACATTGAGGTGGTTCATTTAGTTGGATAAAGGAAAAATAAGAAAGTGGAAGGACTTAGTCGACACCTTCGTCAAGCAATACAAATTCAATTGCGACACGGCGCCAACATGGAGAGACATCTATAATCTAACACAGAGAAAATGAAGGCTTCAAAGAATATGCCCAAAGGTGGCAAGAGCAGGCATCAGAAGTACATCCCCCAAAATTACTGACCATGAATTATGTTCCATCTTCATTGAGACCATCAAAGTTCCTTACTTCAACTTAATGATTGGGGACACCTCCAACAACTTTTCAGACATTATCCAAATAAGGGAAAGAATCAAGGCCAACTTCGGCTCGAAAGTTTGCATGAAGGAGGAAATGAGCAAAAGCGTACTTCGCAATCAGGAAAGAAAATGGAAAGGGACGTGCATGTGGTCACTACCCAAGGAGCCCTAAGGGGTTCCCAACCGCTCCTCAATACAATGATCCCTATACCGCAATCAGCAATAATGACACCCTTCCAGGGACAATCACTCCATTCCTCTCAGTCGAGAGCTTCAGGACCCCAAAATACCTTCCTTCCATAGATGGGGCAACCAAGCAGGGCCCAAAGACTAGTTAATCCAACTGGCAGCGGCCTAACCCCAAGCCCCCCAGATATCCAGACATACTACTTCTCATGCCTCTAAGTGAGATTTACTGGTACCTGTAGGGCGTAAATCAAATATTGTCAATACTAATGGATCCAATAAGGCCACCTTACCCTAGAGGATATGATCCAAATACTCAATGCGAATACCATAGGTGAGCCATTGAACATGCAACGGAGAACTGCGGAGTGTTAAGAGGGAGAGTAAAGTCCTTGATTCAGAATGGATGATTGAAGATTGAACCTAAGGCCTTCTTGCCAAACATTAGTACTAACATGCTTCCCAATCACTTAGAAACAGGGGACTAAGCATGAGCAATATCTCGGTTATGGAAGACAAGGAAGACAATATAGAATGAATAATTCCATACTTTCTAGAAATACAAGAAGCATTGCAGCTTACTAAGAAGCCTCAGGCAGATGAAAGGATGGAAATCAACCAGGCCCAGAATTGTGCATATCATGAGAATCAGAAAGGACACGATTTAACTACCTGCACAAAATTCATATTAGAGGTGTCTCGATTAATAGCCTTAGGGATCATTTGCCTTCAAAGTAGAAGCCTTGGCGTGGAGCTAGGAACTGTGCAAAAGGGGGAAGAAGTCAGTCCGAGATATCCTCTCCCAACCTGGCCTCTCTAGACCATCATACAAATTCCCACACAATTACCAATCACCAACACACATGAGGTCCTATGGAATTACGATTATAAGGTGATTACAAAACTAGTAACCAGGATGAGCCTTTATCATAGCCAGGAAAGACCTTTCAAGCTTACATACTTGGGGCTAACTCGTCCTAAGCCCAATAATAAGATGTAAGGTCACCCCCAGGATGTCTAAGAGCCACGTATAGATTTCATCACCAGGAGTGGATGATGCTACCCAACTGTAGAGCTAAAGAAGAATGAGAAAGTAAATGTTGTGGAGTCCAGCATAGCAGAGCCGTATGGTCAAAATCCAAGGGGGAACATGGTAAGGCGAAAGAACCTCCTAAGAATGAAGATGACAATGACTCGCTCTTGCAGATAATTAAACAGAGTGAGTATGACGTGGTCGAATAGCTGAGAAGGACACCTGCCAGAATATCATTGCTTTCGTTACTTTTAAAGTCGGATGCTCACCAGAAGGCACTTAAAAAGGTCCTTAACCATGCCTATGTGACGCTAGACATCTCCTCGAGGCAATTCGAAAGGATAGTTGGCCAAATACAAATGGCCAACCTCATACCCTTTGTGGACGAAGAAATAGACCCCGTAGGGAAATAGCATACGAAGGCTCTACACATCACAGTCAAGTGTGGAGAATGCCTGTAGCCAAGGTGTTAATAGACAACGGTTCAGCTCTGAACATCCTCCTAGTAGTGACTTTGACAAGGCTGCTTATCAGGACATCTCAGATCAGAACATCCAGTATGATAGTTCGGGTTTTCGATGGAACCAAGTGGCATGTGATTTGGGAAGTAGAGCTACCTTTCCAAATTGGCGCATGCACCTTTGATATTACATTCTAGGTAATGGACATCGAACAAGCCTACACCATGCTTCTGGGAAGACCTTGGATTCACGCTGCTAATGCCATACCATCATCACCTCACCAAAGGGTGAAGTATATAGTAGAGGGAAAATTGGTAATCGTTAAAGGGTAAGAGGCCATCATAATAACAAAGCCTCAGTCACTCCCCTATGTTGAGAATGCCGAGGAAGCCTCAGAGACCGCTTATCAAACATTTGAGATTGAAATATCTGAAGCTCCTATACTGCCTCTTGAGGTTTCCCAAATGGTAGCAAAAATAATAGGAAAGAAGGGATACCATACTAGCAAGGGTCATACGATTGAAAGGAGTCCTCGAACCAATAATGATAGTAGAGAATAAGGGACGTGCTTGCCTCGATTTTAACTCTAGTAAAGCAGAGGCCGCCCAGCCAGATAAAAGGGATCCTACCACTGTAGGACACGTTCATTCATAAGGGAACAGTTCTCTCTAGTAGTGAAGACAAAAGCCCAAATTGCACCATCAACACAATTGAAGATGCCACGTGCTTTGACCGCCTGATCCGAAAGATGAGAGAAGATAAAGAGTTAGGCAATTATCAAGTGGAAGATATTGCACCTGTCCGAAAGTAATAATATATTTAACTACCAATGGATCTTTGATGTAGAGGGATATACCCCCAATGAAATATTAATAAAATAAAAGCACCTTTGCAAATTTTATTTTTCTTTCCTTTTTTCTTCTAGGTCACAATCTATGTCTGTTTCTATTCCCTTTAGCTTCCTAATTCTTCCTTGATCATAAACTATCAACTCCTCCACTCTTATTATCTACCTTAACCCAACTTTTCCTTTACTTCGAACTCTAGGGCTGAGGAAAGACGAATCCCAGAAGATGTGGTTGATCTAGTGGACTCACTGGTTAATTTTGAAGAAACCATATTTAATGCAGAGGAGAATGACTCAGGTGATGGAGAAGTCACACATGGGGACTGGCAAGAAGAAAATGAAGAACATGCCTCACTTCTTGCGAAGAGGAAGTCATCGTAGTGAATCTCGGTTTGGCCAGAGAAAAAAGGGAGCTCAGAATAATAGCCAGTGACGAAAGAGAACCTTTGAAATCTCTGCTAAGAGAATATATGGACATCTTTGCATGGGGTTACAATGATATGCTTGGACTCGATCCTTAGATTACTAGTCATAAGATCCCACTTATTCTAGAGGCAAGACCTGTAAAGTAGAAATTGAGAAGGATGGACCCAAAGACCCTTTTGAAAGTAAGGGATGAAATTAAAAGGCAATATGAGGCTGGATTTCTTGAAGTTGTGAAATATCTAGAATGGATGGCCAATGTGGTCCCGGTACAACAGAAAAATGGAAAGATAAGAGTTTGTATTGACAACCGAAACCTCAATAGGGCCAGCCTAAAAGATGATTTCCCACTCCCTCATATCGACATTCTAATCAACAACGTTGCAGGAATAAGACAATGCTCTTGTATAGATGGCACCTCGGGGTACAATCAAACCCTTATGGACCAACAGGATAAAACAAAGACCGCCTTCATCACCCAATAGGGAGTCTTTTGCTACTGAGTCATGCCATTTGGATTAAAGAATGCAGGAGCAACGTATCATCACGCTATGGTGACATTGTTCCATGACTTAATGCACAAAAAAGTCGAGGTGTATGTGGATGACATGATCATCAAGTCGAAAGGAATAGAAAGCCATGTGAATACCTTGCATAAAGTTTTTGAAAGGTTTCAAAAATATCAACTCAAACTCAATCCTTCAAAATGTATATTTGGGGCTAAGTCTGGAAAATTATTAGGTTTCATCATATGTCAAAAAGGAATTAAGGTGGACCTAGATAAGGTAAGGGAAATTTAGGAAATGCCCCACCCAAGTAGGGTAAAGGAAGTTCAAAGCTTTCTAGGCAAGCTAAACTACATCGCTAGGTTCATCTCCAACCTCACTGGAAAGGCATAACCAATATTTAAGCTATTAAGGAAGAATCATGCCTCGTATGGGATGAGGCCTTCCGAGAGGCTTTTGAAACCATCAAGTGGTACTTGTCGAACTTGCCTATACTCGTCCTTCCCATTCTTGGAAAGCTGCTCATCTTGTATTTGACCGTGCTTCAAGGATTGATGGGGGTTGTCCTTGGACAATAAGACGACGTAGAAAACAAAGAGCGAGCCATCTACTATCTTAGTAAGAAGTTCAACGAATTGTGAGATGCGCTATTCTCTCATTGAAAGGACATGTTACGCCCTCGCCTGGATATCTCAGCGTCTAAAACACTACATGCTAAGCCATACGACCTGGTTAATTGCCCGAATGGATCCCCTCAAGCATGTCTTCGAAATCCCTTTTGTCCTCGGGAGGATAGTCAAGTGGCAGGTCCTGTTGTCCCAATATGATATCATGTACTTGACCAGAAAGTTTGTCAAAGGAGGGGTGTTAGCCGATTTAGTGGCCAAAAGTCCAAGTAAGGATGATAGCCCCGCAAAATTTATATTCCCTGATGAACACATCAATGTCGATGAAGACAAAGACGGATTACCAAAAGAAGTTTGGAAAATGTATTTTGACGGCACAATCAACTTGTTTGGCATAGGCGTTGGATTGGTATTAATTTCTCCTAAAGGGAAGCACTTCCCGATCACTATAAAACTGAACTTCACATGCATAAATAATGTGGCTGAATATGAAACATGCCTCAGGGGATTACTTACCACAAGGCAAATGAATATAAAAAGATTAGAAGTGTTTGGTGATTTTGCCCTGATAATCTACTAAGTGAAAGGGGAATGGCAGACTAAAGATTTGAAGCTCGTCCCTTACCAAAAACACCTTATGGAATTAATAGAAGAATTTGAAGAGGTAACCCTGTTGCACTAGGGGTAAGAGAAGAATCAATACGCTGACTCCCTAGCCACATTAGTAGCCATGTCTCGCCTAGAAGAAGGTATTGACATGCAGAAGTTATCCATATGGATAGAAGAAGAACCAGCGTATTGCCTGACTGTAGAAGTAGAAGCAGATGGGAAACCATGGTTCCATGACATTAAAGAATACATTGAGAAGAAGGAATACCCTCCATGGGCCTCAGAAAATGAGAAGAGAATGATTAGGAGGACGTCCCTAGGATACTTCTTGAGTGGAGGGGTGTCGTACGAAAGAGGATCCGTAGGGGAGCTAGTTAGATGCGTTGGCGCGGACGAGGCTTGAACCATTCTGTTTGAACCCATGAAGGGAGTTGTGCAACTCATGCTAACAAGCACACAATGGCTCTATAGATCCTTAGGCAGGGTTACTACTAACTCACCCTAGAAAAGGACTGCATATAATATGTTCGAAAGTGTAAAAAATGCCAAGTTTATGCATATCAGATCATATTACCCCCCCAATCAACTACATAACATGGTCATGCCATGGCCATTCATAATGTTGGGCATGGATGTCATCAGGCCTATTTCACCTAAAGCCTCGAATGGCTATTACTTCATCTTAGTCGCCATAGATTATTTCACCAAGTGGGTAGAGGCGGTCTCCTTTGTGAACGTCATGCAGAATGTGGTGGTGAAATTCCTTAAGCAAAACATCATATACAGATATGGTGTGCCTAACAAGCTAATCATGGATAATGCCAAGAACTTGAATGGGTCAAACATGAAGAAGCTATATGAGACTTACAAGATCGAGCACTTATATTCATCACCGTATAGGCCTAACTAAAATGAATAGAGCTATAGAGGCGGCAAACAAGAACTTAAAGAAAATAATTGAGAAAATGGTGGTGACGTAGAAAGATCGGCATAACATGTTGCCTTATGCTCTGATTGCTTATAAGATAACTATAAGGACATCAACCAAGGCAACCCCATATGAACTTTATATGGCACAGAGGTTGTGTTGCTAGTACAAGTGCAGATTCCTGCCCTAAGAGTCTTAATGGGCGTTGCTAGAAGAAGTTGAGTTGGTGCAATCTAGAATGGATCAGTTAAGTCTAATCAAGGAGAAAAGGTTGGTAGCTACATGCCATGATCAATTATACCAAGGTAGGATGGCTTGATCATTTGATAAGAAGGTTCGCCCTAAACAGTTCTCTCCTGGAGACTTAGTCTTAAAGAGAGTGCCCACAAATGTGAGTGACCCTAGAGGCAAAAGGGCACCCACTCATGAAGGACCGTATATGGTGAAGAAAGTGTTCTCAAGCAGGGCCCTCACCTTAACCAAGATGGATGGTGAAGAATTACTGAGTACTATTAACACAGACGTGGTAGGATCTTACTTTGCCTAGGCAAGAATTGCTCAAGCATCAAAGGGTTACCTAATTCGGAACTCGAGTCAGAACCCTCTTGCATTTCAAAAATTGTGTTCCTTAAGATTAATTGAGAAGTGTGCTAAGTATTCATCGAATTGTATTAAAGAAAAATCAATGAAATTTCAGGCCCTAGAGCCTTTCCTCTAACCTATGCAGATAACTTCTTTCAACTATTTGGCTTTCTCACCCTAATGGCTCGCAACAGCCTATATGGGCGTTAATCTTAGCTAAGTCCCTAACCCCCTGCATCAAATGCAATGGCAATCCGATTATCTTCCTATCCCGCTTTTTTGCTCTCCCACGCCTTGCGAGATGGCGCGATTTTGTTGCGCCTCCCTCATCTGCATCACCTCATAACCGCAGATTTTATTAACTCCTTTCCTTTATAACTTTAATAATTTATGTCAAACTTTTTCCTTTACATTGGCTTATACGGGTTAGCAATACTTGTGTTAATTCAGTTAAGTCATTCTCTCATCCCATTCAACTATCATTATTTAAAGGATGCTCTATTTTAATTAGGGTTAAAGTTGCAGGAGTGTAAATCTGCATCTCTGTAGTTAAATAGAAAACAGTGATCAATAAGGTGCAATAAAAAGGAGAAAAGAAAACAATAATAGACAATGAGCAAAATCAAAAGTTTTATTTTATGTACAAGTGTGCTATTGATCCACACAAAAAGATATAATAAATAAATAAAGCGTGAATAATTACTGTCAAGTGTACCAGATCAGATCAAGTAATATAGTGGGAGAAAGAGTGTTGAGCCTCGAGGATTAATTAATTACTAGGTCTATATCAATTTCCATTATTTCTTTGGTAATAATGATAGAAAAAAGTGATATTATAATAAATGTGCAAAAAGAGAATAAAAATTGAATGAAGAGAATGTGGGAAAATAGAATCCACCTTAATTTTCCTAATCAATTTGCTTCCACGTTATAGCAGCTATGTGAAATTTCATAAGAATTTAACAAAACTTAAATCTTTTTCAAGTTTCAAAGTATAAAACCCCAAATTAAGTTAATAGCTCCTGCTAATTAAATTTAATGAGGATTCAAAAGTACAATCATCAATTTCCCAATTAAACGATTACCTAATGCGTTTAAAACAATTTCTCCTAATCTCTTGGTGAAAAATTAATTAAAAAACATTGTATAAACACTGATGTCAACTTCTGATAAAATTAAATAACGCTATACACATATAAGTTATTAAATCTTATATGGGAGTTCCTAACAAATATTAATTTCCCTGTCGGGTCATTTAAATTTCTATAAACTGAATCCAATTATCAAATCCAATTTATAGTAGAAATGCCCATATAAAAAATTCCACATAATCAACTATTTTATAACATGAAATCAATTATCATTTTAGTTAATTAGGGTTTCATCTTATTTCCCACAAAAAGAACTTAGAACATTATGATGTTAAATGTAGAAAAATAAATTAAATATGCAGGAGAAATTAGATACATACCGAAAAATAAAAATTGCATAAAGAAAATAATTGAAATGAAGTAAGTGATGAAATCTTCCCTGAATTTATTGAACAATGAAACTCCATCATCCCAAAATAATTCCTTTCAATTGACAGTAAGTTTTTTAACAATGAAATGAATAGAAAATAAATTCCTACAGTTCCCTAAGGGAATTCTAAAAGAGAAGATGTTACAAGAAGAAGAATTAAATGAGAAATGGAGATATGGAATTATGATTATGAGATGAGATGAATTCCAAAGCTCACACCAAGGCCTTTTATAAAGTCTAAGGAGGAGAGAGATAAATATGATCTGGTGAGCAAATCTCTCAAGATCATATTTGAGAGGAATTTCAGCATTGAGATCAGAGATTTAGTCAAGGTCGGTGTCAAGGCTAGCGGCTTTGAATGTAGTATGAATGAAGGCTACATCAAGGCTGGCTCAAGGTTGGCAGCTCTTCATGGTAAGTCGGCTTAAGGCCGGTGGCCTTCATAGTGTAGGTCGGCCAAAGGCCGGCAGCTTCGTTCATTCCTCTTTGTTTGCTCTTTGATTTTGAAAAACTCCTCCGATTTACTTGAATTTGCCTTCTAGGTCCTCCAAACGTGCATTTTCACAATAAACATCATTAAGTACCATCCACCGATCTTCCTCAAACAGTTTAGATACCATGATTCTTAACTTGTTTTGGGATAATGGGAGTTGGTATAAGTTGTAAACATGTATGGTCTTGAAAATTTGGTGTTTTAGGGGTGAACTCGATTTTCCTATATTTGAATAAATGTATATTGATTTGTGATTAAAAATGATGTTATTATGATATTAATGTTGAGAAAACACTAAAATACTGCCACATTGTAATTTGGCAACCGTTGTGGATGTTTTAAGATGAAATGGTGAAAGTTGCAAGTTTTTTTAAGATGGGGTAATTTGCACTCATGGTCATCCAACTTGTCACTAACTTTCAAAACCATCACTCAACTTTAATTTCTTTCAAAACCACCACCCAACTTCAAATTCACTTTCACTAAATTCACTCATAACGGATTCCATCCATGAATCCGTTATGTGATGTGGACTTCCACGTGGATCAAATTAAAATAAAAAAAATCACTTTTCTCTCTCTCTCACATCACTCAAATCCCAACGTCTCTTTTTTCTTTTTCTCTCTCCCTCTCCATCAATGTGTCTCCCACTTCACTTTTCTCTTCTCCATTGTTCTATTTTAGTTTCTCCCTGTTACTTGCTCCTTGCATCTCTCTTTTTTTGCTCCTTGCGTCTCTCTTTTCTTGCTCCTTGCGTCTCTCTTTTCTTCTCTCCTTCTTGCTTCTATCACATCCATTGTCGCAACTCTAAGAGAAAAGGAGGAGTTTAGGTGAGTTCTTTATTAAATTTGAAGGGAAAGAAGAAGATATCACAAGGTATGTACAATATCGATATGCCAATATGTTTTTACAATATTGAAACAGATCTACGAACTTCTTAGACTGGGAGTAATCCTGGTCGGCGTTTTCATGGTTGCAGAAACTTTAGAGTAAGTGGGTTTTTCATTTTTTTCAGATTACCTACTAATAAAAATTTGGATGCTTATTTGGTAAATGAGTATTTTTTGTAGACACCAAATCATTGTGGATTTTTTCAATGGTATGATGAACATCTGCCATATAGAGCAAGACAAGTCATTTCTGGCTTATTGAAGAGGATGCAA
>CAOGCB010107893.1:0-27847 GCA_948266635.1 Cnidoscolus chayamansa
TATAATTAAAAAATTAAAATAATTAATTCTTTTTTAATCACCATGAAAAAAGATGTTTTTTTATTGAATCAACAAGTGGGAAAAGTCAAAAAGATTAAAACGATATTGGTAGGTGCTAGTCTTGTATCCTTTTGAACATAATTCTACCAATTGTCACCTCCAACCATCCCTTATTTCTTTCTAAGCTTATGAATATACTCTTAATTGTTCACACTTAATTTTATTGTAAACATAACTAATATATGCATATATCACACATGCAACATTGTCAAAAAGAAGTTATTGACATCACTATCATAGCAAATTGATCACAGAAATACATTATTCTAATTTAAATGGAGTTTTATTAATATTATTTTTTAAAAGTATACTGATATAGTTGGCTGGGAAATTTATTAAAATCCTCAATGAAATCTGCTTTTTTCTTCAATTTATTTCATGAGATAACAAAAAAAAAAAAAAACTTATTTATAACGAGAGAATCGATGATTTGAAATAATTTCATATTACCTCTCACTTCAAAAAATGTACAATGCTAAAACATAACTATTAAGAATATAGTTAAAAAGAATTATTCCCATGTTCTAAGAACCATTAGATTTTCTTTCTTTTTTTTTTTTTACAAGCTAAGAGCCATTCAGTTTCATGTTAGAATAGGAATTCTTTCCTTTTTTCCTGTTGTAGTAATTGGATTATAAGGTTTTTTGCACATGTTCGGAAAAGGAACCTATTGTTCCTCTCGGTTGATTTTTCACCGATAACCAATAAGGACCGATGCTGCCACTACTTACTCTCCAGTTGATTCCATTTTTGGAGAAATTGTCCTTTTTTTTTTTTCTAAGCATGATATCTTGCACCAAAGTCTATACTTATTCTCTCTTTTATCTTTTCATTGTTTTTTTCTTAATGATTACTTAAATTAATTAATGGATAAAAAACTTAGTTAAGATGAGTTTTTAGATTTAAATAATATAACCGACGGATATTAAAATGAGTAGTTAGAGAATTGGATAAGAACATGATTACTCATATAACTAAAACTAATAATATATATCAAGATATTTCACAAGCCTCCAATATTGAAGAGCTACACGTTTACATGTTAAGGACACTTTCTCTTGTTATCCACGTCCCTTGGTGCGTGTGTGTGTATATATATATATATCCCCTCGACGTGCTAGACCTCAGAACATACTTGTCTAGTGAGAATTTCGATTACTTCTCCTTCTCCTTGTAGTTGCTGGTACAGTTTTCAATCTTTCTTAGTAAAAAAACATGGGAGATAGGCTGCGGTTGGCAGTTGGAGTGCTAGGTAGTCTCTTACCTTATCTTTTTCCTGCTTCTTAAATCTCTGTCTTATACTAGTTAGCACGAAATATAACCATGCATTTATATCTTCTCTTCTTGCTATTCTTTTGCAGGCAATGCAGCCACTTTGTTACTTTACACTGCGCCCATGTACGTGATATTCAAGATCCTCCATCTATATAAGGGCTCTACGTGATTTTGCAATAAAAAACTGATCTTATTTTTTCAGATTAACTTTCACGAGGGTGGTAAGGAAGAGAAGCACAGAGGAGTTTTCATGCATTCCTTATATTATTACATTGTTCATCTGTCTCCTCTACACTTGGTACGGATTACCTGTGGTGAGCTACAAATGGGAAAACTTCCCTCTCGTCACTATCAATGGTCTAGGCATCCTTCTTGAGACTTCTTTCATTATCATATATATCATTTTCGCTGAAGCTAGTAAAAAGGTAAGCAACATTTAAATATTTTATATGTGAGACGTTAGCAAACGATGAGAAACATGTTATTTACAGTCTTGATTTGTCTACCTTGTTATAGCGTAACAAATATAAGCTTCAAATTCTAACATCTACACCTTTAAAAATTGATGAATGTGCAGATAAAAGTTGGTGTTGCATTGCTATCAGTACTACTATTATTCTCCGCAACTGCAGCTATCTCATCCTCCGCATTCCACGATCATCATGCTCGCAAGGTGTTCACAGGAAGTGTTGGTCTGGTGGGATGCGTGGCAATGTATGGTTCTCCGCTAGTGTCTATGGTGAGTCACCGAGCCTTTCTCTCTTTATGGTTCATGATTTTCTCTCCTTCTTCTTCTATTTTCGGCAACTTCAAGCATGCATATGCATGTTTATTGACGTCCAGATGCATATATCCCCTCAACCCCTTTTGACGTTCTGACTAATTAGTAATTTCTTTTCTTCCTGTTTTTTGGTCAACTTTATAATTACAGAAGCAAGTAATACAAACAAAGAGCGTGAAATTCATGCCGTTCAACTTATCATTTTTTTCATTCCTGGCAAGTTCTCTGTGGCTAGCCTATGGACTACTAAGCCATGATCTCTTTATCGCGGTTTGTACTGTTGTTCAACCTTAACTTTTGGTAGGGCATTCCTTAAAAACCTTGCTGAGATCCAAATGCGATCTTGGATTTTTGCAGTCTCCTAATTTCCTCGGCACCCCATTATGCATCGTCCAACTTGTGTTGTACTGCAAGTATAGGAAAAGCGGTGTCGTGGAAGAACCACAAAAATGGGATCTAGAGAAAAATGAAGACAACTCCAAGCAGATGCAGCCAGTGGTTAATGAAGATACTAATGGCAAGAATTGAAGAATTACCAGCCTAATCTGGCATTGCTTTTGGGTATGCATTTCTCACACGTAGATCTTTAAAATTTGACTAGATATCGAGCTCTTTTCTCTACGTACACATAAAGCTTTACCTTTTAAGCAGAGATTCAAAGCTTTTGCATCTTTGTGACAGGGGAATAAATTTCAAATGAAGCTACTTTGGAAGTCAGTATGAGCAGCTGAAGCTGTATAATGAAGATAGTTGTAGTTCCATGCATATGTCCGTGATTTTAATAAGTGAAATATATATGATTCGAATTATGTAATTTAATTTCATGTATTGAATAAAACATCATCATTTAATGATGTATTAATTATTAAGTAGATGAATATCTTGTGCATTTCCCAGAGCTGTGGAGCTCTTCTGCATCGGCCACCTTTTGTCAAGGCAATGACCAAAGCAGTGACGCTTTAATGGAGCTTTAAAAAAAAGAAAAAGAATCAGAAGAAAATACAGCTAACAGAAAAGCTCATATGAGATGGTTAAGTATTTAGAGATGAAAGGGGAAACCTTTAGCCTCTAGACTTATTAGATTTACCGTGTATTTATCCGTATATATACATAAAGTGTACCCAGAAAGTGGGGCACCACCTCCGTAACATTCTTAAAGAATGATTTAAGTTGATGGAAAATGATGATAATCATCACCGTATACGAGAACAATTACCGGACCCCACTTTGATGAGAAAGAAGCGTTGCTTTGACGAGGGATATGTTCTGAGGTTTTCTTGTCCAATCACAGCCATGAAAATCTGTAACTGCAAGAATATATCGATAACGTGTAGTTTTAGAGACCATATTTGTTACCTGTGATTCTGAGTTCAACCATTCAGTGAAATTGTTCCAAGTTGATTATAGACAAAAAACTCGAGACCTGCAGAGCCCTCCAAAAAGATTCTGAAAAGTTACTGCTCCAACTGAACATCTTCTGCAATGAGATATGCGCTGAAAGAAACCTGAAATGGACTTATTTAAAATGATATTAACACAAAATCAGTTCAAATATGGCATTCCAAACCAACCTTGGCGGAATTCTGTAGAATCTAGAGACACGACCCGATTCAGACCAGCTTAAAGGATTGGTCCAAGGGCCCAATGCAAAAGGCAACAATTGCTAGGCCAGCCCATAGGATAACGACTAGCCCAAGTTAGATAAAACACTCTCGACGCCTAGATTACGTTTGCTCTGCTTTTAACCCCAGATTTCGATTCTAAACGACAATCAGAGGAAACCTTATATCTCCCCTTTTCTTCTATTTCGCTTTCTTCCATTTTCGAGCCCTAAGTTCAACTTCGTAGCATATCAACTCTTCAGCTCGCTGAATTCCTCTGGTATTTTTAATTATCATCTTTAATTCGAATTCATTATTATTTTCCCTAACTGGCTTTTGTACTTCCCACTCACACGCTATAAAAGTTGAGATATACGTGTTGCCCTGTGTTGATTTTTCTATATGCTCTTGTCTGCCTCTTTGAATCGCGGGTTTTTTTTCGTTTTCGGAAATACTTTTTTGCTGTGTTCTATGTATTGTTTACTGATTCTGTTTGGCTAAGGTAGTGAATTGTGTTTTGTTGTGTGTAGTGCTATTTTGAAAAATGGGCTGTTGTCTTGCAGTAGTTTGAGGGACTATATAACTTTTTCCTGGTGTGGAATGGCATCAGTATCCAGTCAGCCACAGTTCCGTCTCACCCAACCCCCATCTAAGGTGCTGCACTTGAGAAACTTGCCCTGGGAGTGCACTGAGGAGGAATTAATTGAGCTTGGGAAACCCTTTGGTAAAGTTGTCAACACAAAGTGCAACGTTGGAGCGAATAGAAATCAAGCTTTTATAGAATTTGTGTGTATTTAATTCACACATTTTTTTTTAAATTGGGCTTTACTTACCTCAATTATGTTACTGATTTAAATTTTTTTATAACTTCTTTTAGGCTGATTTAAATCAAGCTATAGCAATGATATCCTATTATGCTTCATCATCAGAGCCTGCTCAGGTACGGGGGAAGACGGTTTACCTGCAATATTCTAATAGGCAAGAAATAGTCAACAACAAAACAACAGCTGATGTTGCGGGAAACGTATTGTTGGTAACCATTGAAGGTGCAGATGCACGCCTCGTCAGCATTGATGTTTTACACCTGGTAAGCAACTTTCATGCTTTCCTGTAATGGTTAGAGGAGGTAACAACCTTTCTAAAGGATTGTACCAATTCTATACTCAGGCTGTAGTTTGTCTTGCTTTGCAAAGCATCATTTGACATGAATGTAAATGGATCAGCAGGCCCATGTCAAAGGAATATCTTCGATGGCAGCTTAATGCATCGGGAGAAAGAGCACACGTGTGTTTGTCTCCTTTCTCCTTTCCTTAACACTGCCTCTTTCTTCCCTACTTCTCCTCAATTCCCTATTCCTAACACCAGAATGGTTAAAGATTTTCTTTTTCTTTTCTTTTCTCCTGTGCACCCCTCCTCCTGTAATTATAAATTATGTGCACGGTATAGGGTATTTGTTCTGGATGCAGTTGTATCTTGTATTAATAATGTTATTTATGTTATACCATGACCTAAGGTTTGTTACTATTATCAAAATCATTTTGGTTAGCAAGGTCTTTGCATCATTTGGTGCAAGCTTTCTTTGTATATTTATTCGCATTGAAAGTAAGACATGACTTTCATTTTATTGGACAAAGAATCTTAGATTAGCTGCTAAGATTTTTTTTTTCTTTTATGGCAATGCTTTTAGATATGAGAATATGAGGGTCTACTCATGCCTTATAAGGATTCTAGGTGGCTATTTTAAAGTCAAGAGAATAACTGATTCTGCAAATTCATGATGCAGCTAATCGATCAGTTGACCAATAGCCTCTGCTGATGAACAGTTGAACACACTGAGTTTTATAGGTTATCTAGTAATATTATAGCAATTCTTGTGGTTCAATCAAGAGATTATTAATTCCTCATGAACTGGATTACAGTGGCAGTGCAGTCCAGAGGATGTATTTAGTCTCTTCTTGGCAATTATTAAATTTCCCAGAGATTTTTAGTCAGTTGTGTCTGTTATCTTATTATATTTCTAGTGATTAATGACTTATTTTAGATTTATGCTTTTTTATTTTATAATTTTATGTGAAGCTATATATGGATAGTGCTGCATCTTCATGTTTGCGCAACTATTTTTACTTCCTAAGTTCTATGATATCCATGCCGATTTATCTCTTTAAAAACAATTTGATGATGCAGGTGTTTTCTGCTTTTGGGTTTGTGCATAAGATTACTACCTTTGAAAAGACAGCTGGGTTCCAGGTTTTCATTTTATGCTGATGGTTAAATTTTCTATCCTTTTCATTTGGCCTTCAGACAGAAGCTTATTGTAGGCATAACATTTTCAGGCATTGGTGCAATTTTCTGATGCAGAAACTGCCTCTTCTGCAAAAAATGCCCTTGATGGAAGAAATATCCCAAGGTGATGGTTGTATTAATTGTTTGACATGGTATTTGGTCCAACTACTATGGGCATGTAATGTTAAATGCATTAAAATTGGACATCTGACCAGGAACTTAGGAAAAATCATTCTGACATATATGTTCCTAAAAAGGGTCTGGTAGAATGCAAAACTCTGTCTCTTAGTAGCTCCGCTTATTTTCAATTTTTTTTATAATTGCTCACATTGTAATACCAATTGCATTTATTTTAACTTATAACTTGAACTTTGCTGAGTTATGTTATCAGAAATTAATGTTCATAAACCTACTGGTCATTTTTATGTTTCTCTTAGTTTCAATCCTCATCTCATTTTTCACTTCTGTTTGCTGGTGTATCAGATACCTGTTTGCTGAGCATATTGGACCATGTACTCTTAGGATCACATATTCTGCTCATACAGATTTAAGTGTGAAATTCCAGAGCCACCGGAGCAGGTATTCATGATGTCCTTTTTTAGCAGCCTGAAGTCTTTCATGCCTTTCATGTATTATGTGGAATGTGGTTACTGCTACAGATGTGTTTTCTTTCTTTAGCAGGCTTGATTTTTATTTTGGGCTTATGTTCACCCTCGGTATTGGATGTTCTTTTGTTATTTGTCCCCTTTCATTTTCTGAATCACCTTGATCTCTCGGTTTCCGTTACTGTTTTTGTAATTTCTGCCAATTGCTCATTTGTTGATACAGGGACTACACTAATCCAAACCTTCCTGTCGCTTCATCAGCTATAGATGGTGGTGGTCTGGTAAGGCACTGTTAATAACTTCTTAGAAGTGGCAATATGTGAATTCTACATATAGTTGATTGTGACTTGCATTTTTGGCATTTGCTGGCCATTCACTGGCCAGCATTCTTTTGTTAATGTTAGTCCTTCCATTTAGAAAAAAATGATATTTTTTTGGTAATCAATGTGATATTACTATAATTTTTTACGTTAAAATTCTTGCTGTGATGCTTTTCTTTTATTCAAAGAAAGTTAAGCATTGCAACTGAACAATGAAAGCACATGTACTAGACATAAATAAGCATTGGATTACATTCTACATTTCTCTTGGTGGATGTGATTAAGCATTTTTCTATTGGTTTCATGTATTCATTTTTATTAAGGGCTACATATTTGCCATTTGCAGTTCAGTGTAGGTCTTGATGGAAAAAAACTAGAACCCGAGAGTAATGTCCTTTTGGCATCAATTGAGAACATGCAATATGCTGTTACCGTAGATGCTCTACACATGGTATTTGCAGTCACTTAACAAATTCAGAGAATTTTGGTTGGGGATTTCATACTGATGCCTTTTGGGTCCCAATGTTTCCAAGGTTTTCTCCTCTTTTGGACCTGTGCAGAAGATTGCAATGTTTGAAAAGAATGGTGGACTTCAGGCTTTGATTCAGTACCCTGGTACTATTTGAACTTCTTTATATTCTGCGCTAAGAGATGTAATAGATACTTGTTGTTAGAAACTATTGTTGGGAAGGCGCCCCATTTGCTGGCCAATATCAATTAACATTTAATGTATGCTCCACACACATTAGAGAACTACTATTGACCTTCATTATTTGTTTAATGCATGATTTTGTTGGCTGGCTTTGTCAAGATAAAGCTTTTTTCTTAATGTTGAAAACAAAAAACTTGTTTCTGGGAATAATATATTTTAATCATTTCTACTTTGTTTCCTAATGTACATATTCTGTTTGGACAAATTGGGGAAAAAGCTATTTTAATACCCATATTGTGTTCTAACACTGACAAATTTGAAGAAAGAAAAATCCAAATACTTATAAGATCATCCTGCTACAAGCCACTAAGGTGGAAAGGAAATAGTCTTACTATTTTCTTCCCTTGCTTTTGGCATAATTGTAGTTCAATTCAATATAAGTATCATTCTTTGGTCCCATCCTCTTTGAAGAGTGTGTGTTAAATGGGAAAACAAGAGATTTGGATAATTGAAGAGAGAGAGGAATGATGGAATTGATTACTGAGAGGAGATTTGGGAGTTCTTGTATTAAATTACTAGTTACTTCTTGTATTCAATCAGTCATGTTAATAAATATAGTTCAAGCATCTGTCCTATTGATTTGGCCGGCTAGATTCTAGGAATTGATAGAGAATGAATAAGAGAAACTAACATCCAGTACTAATTTTACTTTGGAGTAGACTAATTACTCTAACTAAGCAAAAACAATTGACAGCCCTCGCTAGCCATACAAAGGCTCAACCATAGACAATATAATATGTCTTGCACAAATTCTACTATAACATTTACATGAACATTCGGAGTTCTTTACGATTGAAATGGTGCTTAAGCTTATTAATTAATTGTCTGCCTGGAGGGAGATGGATTCAGATGATAAATGTACATTAGGGTACTGATAGTTCCATAAATTGCAGATGTTCAGACAGCTGTTGTAGCCAAGGAAGCATTGGAAGGACACTGCATCTATGATGGAGGGTTTTGCAAACTTCACATCACGTATTCTCGCCATAACGATCTTAGTATAAAGGTAATTACATCTTACCCTTAAAATGCAAGTTTGTGGTGTTTTTACTACTACAGCAAGGTGCATCTTATTGATCTCGATGGAATTGCAGTATGATTGTCCAATACCTTGATAGATGTAAGAATAGTATCTGGTGATTATGTAAAAAATATTTTTTTGACACTGTTGAACCATCAGATCATATTGCTCTGTTATTGTTATGGTGGTTACAGGTTAATAATGATCGGAGTAGAGACTATACAATCCCCAATACTGCGATGCTGAACCCCCAGCCTTCTATTCAGGGGCAGCAGCCTGTTCCTGCAGTTGGACCCCGTGCACATCCATACAGTGGAAATCAGTTTGCTTCACCTCCAGAGCATGCAGTGAGGGCTCAACCTTCAGCTGGGTGGGCTGCAGGCGCTCCAGCAGCACCCCATTCTATGCCTGCACAGATGAACAATCATCCTTACTTTCCACCTGGATCTATGCCTGGAATGATGCAGATGCCAGGCCATAGTGGCCTACCACAGGGTGCTTCAATGCTACCACCTTACAGACCTGGCCAAATGCAATAGTTTTTGTCAATTTAGTATTTCAGTTTTCAGTTCCATGTTCAACATTCAGCACGACGGATTAGTGCGAATATTGCATTTGAAGGGGGAGAACCCCTCTACAGCCTGGTCTAATCTGTGATGATCTCAAATTTGAAAGCTGAAGTGATTTAAATGTTTCACTTTTACACATTTTGGAGGTGAGATTCTGTAAACAAAAGGTTGAGGCTCCTCTTTTGCAGGACCAGCACTGTTCTTAACCTTGTCCATATTTGATTGATATTTATGAAATACCTTAAAAACTCACATTTTGCTTCTTTTGCTTGTTAAAATTTTAATGGATATAGTCACGTAAACTTGATTATATGCTTGGCAATTGCATTTTGATATTCTCGTGTCAGACACATTTTGCTTGTGTTTGGGGAAAAATTAGATGCCATGCCATCGCCTCTTCGGTAAAGTTATCTGTGCGCTGATCTGAGACCAGCATGAATGGTGCTCCAATCTTATGATGCTTTAGTTGGGTTTATTTCAGATTTTTCTCATAATTGCACGCAAGTGCGACCGGTTATATTTTTAGCATTGATTATTAATAAAATTTCATAACAACGTGTGCTGTGCGGGTCTCAAAACATACCCATGAATGTTTTTTATCTAATTAAACGTACATGTGTAGTCTTATGTACTATGGAGGAGAAAATTTCTATTTGTTCCATCTATCTTCAGGCTCTGGGTCACCTTGAGAAATCTCAAGTCAATAATCTTCATCATAACTGATTTTGTTTGTAATTAGATTAAATTTAATAAACGAATAGAAAACCATAGGCGAATCAAGATTGTGCAACGGCCTAAAAAACTTAGATCCGATTGGTACCAGAGCAGACCCTTTTTAATTAGGAGAAATAGAATTTATTCATATAGCTGCTTGATTTTTTTCATGGGCCCTTATGTTAATACCAAATTTGGTCCCGTGTTAAAACTCGACCAACTCAGCGAGTTACATCCATCATAGACCCGGTAATAATAAATAGCCAATAGAAAAACACGCACAAAGCCGGCGCCAATTTCAATCGTGAATCGAGATAAGATTACTGTACCTCTACTTGTCTCTCTAATCTCTCCATTCTTGTGGCTCTGGAGCTCCCTCCTCCTTTCATTTTCCCTTCACAGAGGAGAGAAAGCTGAGGGACGGAAAGTCTGCATATCTCTGATAAACCCTAATAATCCATAATGACTATTACTCTGCAAGCTTCTCTTCTCTGCAAGCCTTCACTTTCTCTCGCTTGCTACTTTCCTTCTAGGCAACGCTTTCATTGCTCTCCCCGCTACTTCTGCTCTTCTTTTTCTCTGTCTAGTAATATCTCCTTCTCTACTTCTCTAAATTCTAGATTTCGTCTCCTTCCTCATTCAATCTCTTGTACATTGCACCCGGAGAATGCCAATTTTCATACTGAATTAACTTCCTCTGGATTGAATTCAAATTCCGATTCTACTGAACCTAAAGTCAACGAGTTTGGCAGTGGAGATGATACCTCTGTTTCTGGCCTTGAAGGATCTGGAACTGATGAACTTGGCGGCGAGATTTTGGGAAGTGAGGCTGGGGAAGTTCATAGTAAGAATGCTGTGGAGAGTGGGAGGAGCAATAGCAATTTGGTGCAAAAACAAGGGGTGAATAGCAAAATACCATTGTTGGTCTTTCTTTTGGGTTTGTGGGCAACGGCTAGGAGAGGATTGGAGAAGCTTATGGCATCTGATTGGTTCAGTTGGTGGCCTTTCTGGCAGCAAGAGAAGCGTTTGGACCGCCTTATTGCTGAGGCTGATGCCAATCCCAAGGACGCCAACAAGCAGAGCGCCCTCTTGGCCGAGCTCAATAAGCACAGGTTAGGCCTTCGTGTACTTTTTTAAGCCTTAGGTTGCTTTAGGTTTTATTTCATGGTTGACAAAATATTAGAGGAAGGAATCGATTTTTCGTTTATTTTCTTTTTATCTTGTTCTTAACAGCCCTGAGTCCGTAATCAAGAGGTTTGAACAAAGAGATCATGCTGTGGACAGTAAAGGAGTTATAGAATATCTTCGAGCGCTTGTGGTCACTAATGCTATTGCTGATTATCTTCCAGATGAACAATCTGGAAAGCCATCCAGTCTTCCTGCCTTGGTAATTTAACTATCACAAAATGTGGCCTCGTTTAGTTATTGGCTTTTAAGTGTACTCTCTGTTTTGATTACTCTCTGCACTACTTTTGAAGTCTTTACAAGCTTACACCAAATTTGACCTGGTTTTGTCCTTTTAATACTTCTGGAAAATCCTATTTTGCTTTTCTTAATTTTTTTTATGAAATAATATTTTTATGTATACTTGTAGTTACAAGAACTAAAGCAGCGAGCAGCAGCAAACATGGATGAGCCATTTTCAAACCCTGGCATATCTGAGAAGCAACCACTGCATGTGGTGATGGTAAGAATCATCTCGAAACTGTTATCCTGGTCGATCTGCATTCAGAAGAACAATGTCTAATATAATGTAATGTGGTGTTATAGAGTGGAAGGATAATATGGTGTCAGATATTGATTTCATATTCTTCTTTTCAATAGGTTGACCCTAAAGTGTCTAACAAGTCACGATTTGCTCAAGAGCTTATTTCAACTATATTGTTCACAGTTGCAGTTGGATTGGTTTGGTATGAGTTCTTATTCACATTTGACAATTTTATTTGATGTTTCCTATCTCTGTCTTGCCCTTTTTCTTTACTTCAAGATCTCACTTATTTAGTCTCACATGCACAAGCAAAAAGGGACAAGCTATCTACTCTTGTAAAATGCAGAAATTATTTTCAGGTTAATGGGTGCGGCTGCACTTCAAAAATATATTGGAGGCCTTGGGGGAATAGGAACGTCAGGAGTTGGCTCAAGTTCTTCTTATTCACCAAAGGAGTTAAATAAGGAAGTTATGCCAGAGAAAGTAAGTATCAACCTTTTGTGCCCTGAATATTTCTAGTGATTACTGAATTGTAATTATGTTATGCTACACTGTATTTATTGTTGGCATCTCAGGAGAGACAGAATAAAAGACAGTATAGAATAGGTTTAAAGTGTTATAGTGGAATAGTAGCAAGTAATTTTGTTACTGGACTGAATTTTTTAATTTGGGAATGGAAATGAAATTCGGACTCCCTGGTTGTGATTAAGTTTCCATTTTGACCTCAGGAGTGCTACTTAACTTTAAAATAAATTATCATTTAACCAATATTCATCTATGGCTAGAGAAAACTGTATGTTATACTTATTCTTGGATTTCATTTACAATACCTATACTTAAGACTTGTTTTGCTGCAGAATGTTAAAACATTTAAGGATGTCAAAGGTTGTGATGATGCAAAACAGGAGCTTGAGGAAGTAGTGGAGTACCTCAAAAACCCATCAAAATTTACTCGCCTTGGGGGAAAGCTGCCAAAGGTTTTTTTTTTTTTTTTTTTTGTGTGTGTGTGTGTGCATTTTATGTTGCATCACATAGTACATACTCTTTCAGCATGTAATTGCTCGTGTTACCTTTGATTTAAAATTTTTAATGTCATTGTCCCAATGGAAGAATCACTCACACAAAAGTATTCTGGGAATTAGATGGTAGAATGAGGTTTTGAGATTAATCTTAGATTGGAAATGGGCTGTGGGTTTCCCTTCCTGGCTCTAATTTTTAATATTTGGTTCTATGTACTTTGTCTTGATCGTTTAGCACACAACTCTGCATTTGATAATCACACGTATTGTTTTATTCACATAATGATACTATAACTATTTATTACCCCTCTTGAGTTATGGTATTCTCCGCATGTGAACTGGAAGTAATGTCCTGATCTTATTAGCAAAGTTGTTTTCTTTGGTTTAAACTACCTTTTTTTTTTCTGTTCTATTCTCTTACGCTGACATCTACTGAAACATAGCAAATCCTACTTCACAGGGGATTCTTTTGACGGGAGCACCTGGTACAGGAAAAACATTGCTTGCGAAGGTAAAGTATAACTGTTTGTTATTGTAAATGGATTTACTTGCAATTTTAAAATAAAATCACTTGAAAAGCTCTAAACCATGGTTTTGAACTTTTACTATTCACCTATAAAATAAATGTGCATTCCCAAGCTAAGTACGTTACTGTGCCAGCTCCTTATTAGGAAAAAGAATAACCCTACTGCAGTGCATAAGAACTTCCTTCTTAATATGATTAATTTCTTTATCCGCTGGTCATTACTCATGAGAGCTAATTAGTGATAATTACCTATGTTTACCTTCCTTATGTATTCTGATAATGGTTTTTTCTTTTCCTCTTAAATTTTCGACCTTAAGGCTATTGCTGGAGAAGCTGGGGTACCCTTTTTCTATAGAGCAGGATCTGAATTTGAGGAAATGTAAGTTCAACTTTATTGTGCATATATTTCTTCTAGGTGTTCGCTCATATTGGTTCTTTCTTTGTCTCACTACCAAATAAAGTCCCCATAGAATGTCTCATGTACAATTGGGGCACATGTTACAATTTTCCTTTTTGGTCATGAGTCTAGTGTTGTTAAAAGCGCCAAAAGGCATCAGCCAAGGCAACAGGCAAGGCAAGGTGCCACCCTCTCACCTTGCTTAACTAAGACGAGGTACCCTTCAAAGAGGTGAGCGCCTTCGACCCATGAGGCGTCAGAGGTGTTGCCTCATTGAAATAACAGTAACAACAACAACAACAACAAGAAGCCTTATTCCCAAACAAGTTTGGGGTCGGCTGTATGGATCCTCTACCAAATAAGGTCACAATCAATATCAACAATCACACGCCAAATGAAGGCCCAAATGAAGGCCCTAGCCTCTCCCAATCTGTTATAAACAGCAGCCAACAGCCCTAAAGAATATTTTCTTGCTCTCCTAACAGCACCCAGTAAGTATGTTTCTCTTCTCTCTCTTTTTCTCTCACTTTCTATTGCAAGAGATTGAGGGAGAAAAGAGAAACACCCTTGACCTGTTCCAGCAGCAGCCAATTCTTTTTTTTTTTTTCTTTCTAATTTTCACTCCTTTTCTCTCCTCTCTTCTTTTCTTCTTCCATTCTCACCTTCTTTCCCAAAATAGTACTATCGCAGCATTTTTTTATTTTAATTACTATATATGAATATATAACTATGTATATGTATATATGTAACTTTTTTGTGTGCATATATATATATATATATATATATATATATTTGGTTATGTCGCCTCACTTCAAAAAGACCCTTACCTTGCCTCTCGCCTAAGGCCAAAGAATACCTCGTCACCTATCGCCTTAATAACACTGGTCATGACATGAGTGAGGTATCACAGAACCACATGACCAATTTGCTACACGGAAACACTTCCATAAGGCTGTGCAGTCTGTGCTAGCTACTGGATCTGACTGGCCGTGCATCTGAGTGATAACTTCTTTGTGTCTGTCTGGTCCTCTTTAGGTTTGTATTTAAAAGCCTTTGGTTTTTGTAGCCTACCTGTAACCATTCTTGTCAGGTTCAAGGTCATGCAGAATTTCATACTATCTTCGGGGAATGTCTACCAACAGCATAACAAGAAATATTTTACTTGCCATTTAGATGTTTCATCCTCATTTTTTTACTTTTATGGCAGGTTTGTTGGTGTTGGTGCTCGGCGTGTGAGATCCTTATTCCAAGCTGCTAAAAAAAAGGTTACCATCCTTGCGACTTCTTTTTTCCATGAAAGTTCAGCAGGGGAAATTGAAAATGGAATGAATATCAGACAATTTCAAAATTTTTCTTCACAACCATGACACTAAGTAGTTTGTTAAAATTTGTTCTTTCGACTCTGCTGAAATACTCTTTTTCTGTGTTAAAAGGGCATCATAATGTTTGTCAACTAACGCTCTTTTTTTAAATTTCTTAAATCTGAGCTTTTAAATCTTGTGAATTCTGATATAATCCTTAGAACATACAAACAGTAAAAGAAGGTGCAATTTCATCTATGGTGTGCCTAAAAAGGAATAGGAAAGTAAGATCTATAAAAGAACATACACATTTCCAAATAAAGCACAGGCATGTTGATTTTTTTTCTTTTCTTTTTGGATAATATCTATTATTTATTTTCAAAGCTCTTCAAAGTTGAAAGCTACTTCTTTGGATTTCATATGATGATTGTTTGCTTTTGTACTTGCATTGTATTATTCTTCCTTAGGCTCCATGCATCATTTTTATTGATGAAATTGATGCTGTTGGGTCTACAAGAAAACAATGGGAAGGCCATACGAAGAAAACTTTGCACCAGCTGCTAGTTGAAATGGATGGTTTTGAACAAAATGAGGTACATAGGAACAAGCTTAGCGATTCTAATTTTTCTGCAGAAGTGAATTCCTTGGTATGCTTTTGAATTTTGTGCAATTTTGCTGCAGGGAATAATATTAATGGCTGCAACAAACTTGCCTGATATTCTTGATCCAGCTTTGACCAGGCCTGGTAGATTCGACAGGCATGTAAGTTGTATTGTTGTCTGGCATTTCTTTGAATTCTGAAATTTCAAGTCTTAATGGAAGCATCATGTGGTGAAATTTTTACTAGCAATTAAACTTTTGGTTCCACTGCCTATGAATTCTATGGGATAATTTTCTTGTCAGTGAATGCTTATATATGGTTTCATTCAACTGATCCAGCTGGATATTTACTTGAGCCACCTCCTATGAGCAACTAGAGACCTATCAGGACTGCCAACCTGCTTAAGCCTTTAATAAATCTAGTTGTTTTCGATTTATTCTTCAAATTAAAAATTTATTGGGGATATGACTAACAACCTATTTTTAGATTGTTGTTCCAAATCCAGATGTACGCGGTCGACAAGAGATTTTGGAGCTCTATTTACAAGATAAACCATTGGCAGATGATGTAGATGTGAAAGCAATTGCCCGTGGTACACCAGGCTTCAATGGTGCAGGTGAGCCATTCATAAGCCAAATTATTTTTGTTCTCCCTGTCATTTTTTCCATCTTTACCAATGATTTTTTTTTTTTTGGTTTCCGGAAGCAGATCTTGCAAACCTAGTTAACGTTGCAGCCATTAAAGCTGCTGTTGAAGGTGCAGAGAAGTTAACCGCCTCACAGTTGGAGTTTGCAAAAGATAGGATAATAATGGGCACTGAGCGGAAAACAATGTTCATATCAGAAGAATCAAAGAAGGTGTGCAGGCTATTGATCAGGACTTGATTTATTTCCATATACGGAGGATGTTTCAGCTTGTTTTCTTGAAATCATTATTCTGTGCTCAAATCTGTTTTCTCAAGCATATTATTTTGTTATATTTTTTAACAACATAGAAATTAGACACACACCTGGCATCCTTGAAATTCAGATTCATCATTGTTTTGTCAATGATTTCACTGCACTTCTTTCAGTTAACTGCATATCATGAGAGTGGCCATGCTATTGTAGCCCTCAATACTGATGGTGCACATCCAATTCACAAGGCAACAATAATGCCACGCGGATCTGCTTTAGGAATGGTCACCCAGCTTCCTTCAAGTGATGAGACATCAATTAGCAAGAAGCAGTTATTAGCTCGTCTTGATGTTTGTATGGGGGGAAGAGTTGCTGAAGAGCTCATATTTGGTCAAGACTCTATCACTACAGGAGCAAGTAGTGATCTTCATACAGCTACTGAAATTGCCCATTATATGGTAAGTACTTGCATCTGCATGCAGGACTCTTTCCAATATTCCATATAAATTAAGATTATATATAACAACTCTTTTTTTTTCTGTTTCGGAAAAAATTTGTTTCTTTTTGTATTAAGTTTCAAAACCATGACAAGCTAAACGGTTTTCCCTGAAGTTGCAAAAATTATGTACCCATGCATTAAAATTCCCACGCACCTTGTATTAGATATAGAATGAAAATGCAAACAAACATCTATGTAATTGCTTGATGCTGTTATCTAAGGTGTCAAACTGTGGGATGAGTGATGCAATTGGACCAGTTCATATCAAAGAGCGACCAAGTTCAGAGTTGCAGTCCCGCATTGATGCTGAAGTATATTTCTCAAGTCATGGTCTTATTGCTGTAAATATCGTGGCTATTTTTTCCCCCTCTAAATCATAATTTTTTTTTTGGTCAATGTTTTAGGTGGTGAAACTCCTAAGAGAAGCATATGATCGTGTAAAGGCCCTGCTAAAGAAGGTTTGTTCTTAAGATTCTATTGTCTTCGATTCTCTGAAAAAAGAAATATGCTATTATGGGACATGGTCATATTTTTTTATTGTTAGGACATTCAATGTTTACTGGGGCTTTAATTAGAAGGATATGAATGCAAATTATAAGAGTGTGTGACTACTTTGTTTGGCTGTTTCAGCATGAGAAGGCACTACATGCGTTAGCAAATGCACTTTTAGAGTACGAAACACTAAGTGCAGAGGAGATCAAGCGAATTCTTCTTCCTTATCGGGAAGGACGGCTGGCTCACACTGAGCAACAAGAAGAACAACAAGAAGAAGGAGAGCTCGTGTTGGCTTAATCTTGTAACCAAGCCAACCATAAGGGGGAGGGTTCTTGTACAGTGTAATTATATCATCGCAGGTGATTATTTTCTATAATTCCTTCGTAATTACCCCCCTTTCACGTGTTCATCAAGTGTGTAAAAGACATTCTATTCATGCACCCCCAGTCATCTACAAATCCTTTCATTCTAACAAAAAAAAAATCCTAATTTCACAGAAATTACATTTATTATCGAAGGTTTACCCCCCAAAATTCGGGGTGAAATTTTGGACATATATCCTACTATTGATAATAGGAAAGTTTTTTTTACGCTAGTCTTGAAAGTGAGTCATTTTTACATTTTAATGTCGAAGCTTTCCTGAAACTTGCTAGGTCTAGTATGACACGGGCAAATCCAAAACCTGATTGTATGATATCTGTAAGCAAGTTTCTAGAGTGGCACAGGTGTTTACAGACTTCTGATACCTACGCACACGCATCGGGTTGGTTGGCGCTAATGTCCTTGCTTGTTTAGGCTATTATGGCCTTCCCCCAAACATTTCCTTTCGTATTTTATTTATTTTATTGATTAATTTTTTAATAAGAAAAATTTCGGAGAAGAATAGAACATTGAGTTGCTGCTTGGATTCCATTCAGTATTTAAGTCTGTTTTAAAGGGTTATGCTTCCGTTGTCGAAACAAATGCAACAAACGATAGATACTCGATAGTTATATATGAAACATATAAAAATATCCACATTTAAGTTTTCAAATACAAGGCTGATAAAAATAAAGAAGTTGAAGCTTTGGTTACTCGAGCTGCAAATCCGGCTATTAAAACCATCGAATCATCTAGCATATAACCGGGGAAAGCATACCTCAAAAACACTTACAGGAGGGGCCACTGACAACACACATAACACTCTGTTTTAGCTAACAAGTTTCTACAACAAATGGTTATTTCAAGTCCCTTGGTACTCATTTCACCAAACTTGAGCCTGTAACTAACTATAAAAGGACTCTTTTCAAGGACAAAACAACTCCTCCCAGCACACTTATATACACACAAAGTTACAGCCACAGACAAAACGATGACAACCTAGTTTCTCCCCCTTTTTTTTCCTTTTTTTACTCTCACAAGATTAAACAAACCTTTATATGGAATCGTTCATGAGCTCGGAAAACAAATTAAGGCGGTGAACATTACAATCAGTGAAAGCAAGTGCAACAGTCTCTGTAAGGTGGAAGTACTACAGCCAGTCAGTATCCAGAGCCTCCATCCACGATACATGCCCTGGAAGCTTCATCCTTTGCAACCATAGCCTCCCACCATATCTCCATAGTCCATTGGAATGTTTCTCAGACACAATTAATAGGCTCAGTCTGATCCAGCACTGCAAGCCGCTCTGACACCTCAGCTAGTGATTTAAGATTGCACTTTATCAAGGCTTCAACAAAGTAGCATGTCTCATCCCTGGTATTCCCATCAGGTACATCCACCACAAAGGACTCGATCACCAGTGTCCCTGGTCTTCCATCAATGGTCTCTGGATGGAGGGAAATGATTGAAGAATAGTTCTGGGGCACAACAAAGATGAAGCTAGATTACTTCAGGTTAAACGGCCATGTTTGGAGGACTTAGAAATCAGCAAGTCAAGAATAGAACTCAAGAAATCTTTTAATTTCGAAGTTAAATATTGAAACTTCTGGGATATAATTTCGTTCCAACCAATTGCATAGAAAATTATCATGAAAAAAAGCAAGGAAATACTAAACTATGTTTTGGACTCACAATGCAATTATTATAACTTCAAAACATGTAAATCCCCAATATGTGATATGAAATAATAATCTTTTGCCTGATATTCTACAATAACCTCATCAACTTTACTGGAAACTCATCCATGCTGTACATAAGCGCAGAAACTTAAGAACCATAGGTAGCAAAATAACTTTTTCACTTTTCAGGTACGCAAAACACTTGCAATAAATTGAAAATGATATAAGAGTTAAAATGAAGAACAAAAAGAAATCAAGAGACTCTATACCTTCAATCTATGATCCCCACCAACAATCCTGATGCTGAGGATATGCTCATCATCATCAAGAAACTCCAACCTTTCGGTACTTGTAGTAGCAGGAAGCCCAGACTTCACATCAATTTCTCTAACACTTCCAATCTGAAGATTTCCCTGAGCAACGCACCTGCTAATGAAAGGCTTATACTTCTGTGGTTGATCAAATCTCCTCACTAACGACCAAACCTATCGCAACAAAGCAAGGCCTCATTTAGAAATGACTAAGCAATCCCCAATTGGTAACTATCCGTTTCCTGATAAACAGGAATCCAAGTTGATTCTTGAAATATTAATTATTTCCGCATCCATGGATATTCTTTCATATGCATATTCTTTTTCAACCAGGACTCTAATAGTCACCATTCCTCACAAAAACCTGAAGGAATCTGAAATGCATAATGAAGCTAAGGGGAGCAGCACAACTGTAAATGAAAACTTTTTATTGCAATAAATGTGCAACTTCCTCCTTTCTCGTCTATTTTTGGCTCTCCATAATAAAATTGGAAACAGAAGAGATTAGTATCTTGTTCTTCATAGTATACTTAAGATAAATCAGTTTGATACACGATTATAAATTTATAGACACCAGATTATTTAAAAAAGAAAAAAGAAAAGAAAAGAAAAGAAAAGAAGAAGCTCATGCATATATGGATGACTGTATTATTATGTGAGTTCATTCTCATTTCCTCAGTTTTCTCTGCATGCAACCAGAAAGACAAAGGGAAAAGGACTGATTTGTCAAACAACCAACATGAACATCAGTCTAGCACAGGATCATCTACGCTGGATGAGAGGAAGAAAAAAGGGAGGAATCATAGATCGAGATGAAACACTCAGTATGAAAATGGTCCAAATATTAAAACTAAATCGCAGAAACAATTCACATCAAAATATTGCAAGCACAATCTCAATATCAGAGTATCAATTCTGTAAATACAGAAAAAATGAGACAACAGATTAATTGAGAAACCTAATAAGCCATTGAATAGTAGAAGAAGAAGGGGTAAAACCGCATATACAGAGAAAGAAAGATAGATTTACTAGATGAACCGGAGCTTTGATGTGCTTAACGAGAGCAGAGCTACACTGATGATCAGCAGGATCATGCCTATGGTGTCTTCTAATGTATTCACTCTCTAAACTCCCAAATCCATTTCCAATCGCTGGCCCGTTGCTCCGACCATTCATTTTCGGTTTGCTTTCTCTTGAAGCCACAAGCGTCCTTATCGTTCTCTCTCTGCAAGAGAGAGAGAGAGAGAGAGAGTCCACTATCTCTCTCAGAAACTCTTCCTCGCCGAAATAGCCGGTGTGATGGCTGGCCGACGATAGCCCTTCGGCGAAAACCGTTTCAAAGAAAGAAAGAAAAAAAAAAAAGAGATCCGTGTAGGAGTCTTCTCTGCTTTTATCTTTCGTCAAAAGAAGAAGAGGAGGCGTACGAGACTCACCGCCATAGAAGAACTATCTCTACCCTCTCCATCATTTAATCACCTGAAATTAAATAATAATAATAATAAATAAAAAAATAATTAAAACTCAAGGAATGATCCTCGGATTTGAAGGTTATTACGATTATGCCATGAATTTGTCGTTTTGTGGTTTATTCTGGAATATCTTGCGGCGGGTGCATGCCAATGCCATGGGGATATTAAGCATTTTGGAACCTCTTAGACATTATGTACATTGGACTCCAATCCTTTATTTCCTTTTATTTATCTATCAGCAACAAAATTAAATTAATAATGAACAATTTACTTGCGCATATTTACTTTATTAAAAAAAATATCATAAAACTTCCTTAATTTATTTATTTATTTTTAATAAAATAAATTTAATATATGTTTTGTATAAGTGGTTAAGACATCACTTATGTAATAGATTGGTTGACCTAATTTCTTATTATAAAATAAATTCAAATTGAGTCGGCGTCGTTTGATCAAAATATAAAGAGGAAAAATAAGGTAGCCGCAAAATGCAGTTGTTATGTGACAGAAGCTTAGCCTTTTTTTTTTTATATGTTCACGTATTAATATAATATATATTATTTAAAATGAGGTTGCTGTATATTTTTTTATGTAATGATAATTATTAATAACATAAATTTATTTATTTTAAATTAAAATTATTAAAGGAACTATACACATTTATTAAATATTAAAAACTCGAAATAAATAAATAACAGTGAAAAGGAAAAGTGAAGAGGAAGCAGAAATAGAAAATGGGAGTAAGTGAATCATTATCGCTTGAACACACACTTCTCGAATGTTCATTACGGGGCTTTCGTGGAGCCCACACGGTCCAACAACCACCTGCCTCCACCGCTTATGCCGAAACGTTTCTTTCAATACCTCTAATTATATAATTTATAAAATTAATCAGAATTGTAATAATAACGTTCTCATTTTTCTTTCATTAAATTTTAGGAATTACTCGTTTTTTCTGAAATTAAAAACATTTAAATAATAATAATAATAATTCCAAAACTCACTCCGCGTCTTCTGATCGGATCGTTCTTCCTCTTTGGCTTTTAGCTTTTGGCTTTTGCTCTTACAAGGCGTCATACTCTTCATCCAACGGTGGCAGTATCCGAAAGTGATTATCACGCGCAAACATGAAAAGTTGACAAACTACTTTCTCTGCTCTCCGGTCGTTGTTCGCCTCGGGCCTCGAGAATCATGCGGAGATGGTTAGGTGCACGTGATAAGAAGGCAGAGTGGATTAAAAAAAGGGTCGCAGTCTTGCAGATGCAGACAAATTTGTTTATCGGTAATTTTTTTTATTTTTATTTCGCAATAAGACATTATACCAATTAAAACTCAATTAAATAATTTATATATTATTAAATTTCACATTAACATTTATTTTATTAATTTTTCATTATTAGAGTACAAGGGACAAAAAAAAAAAAGAAAGAAAAGAAAGGAGGGTCTAGTTAAGCGTCGAATGATTAGAGTTTGTCGGCAGATGGAGGATCTACACTTTTGACCCTCTTCATAATAACCCACTTTTGTGGGTTTTTGCTGCCTGAAATTGATGCAGAATTGCACCGATTATAAACCCTGTTTCAGGTTACTGTTTGATGCTTGGCCATGGTTACAAATTCAAGCTTCATGTATTGGCCATGGTTGAAGGAGGTTCACGGTTGAGATTGTGTTGTGAAAGAGACGTCATCCATGATTCTCATCTTCTATAACAAAGTATAGCCTAAGCCTACTAAACATATTGGCATGATTCTCTGGGAAACAAGCACCCGACTCGTTCAGGAATTCTCAGATTCTGACACATGTCAAGCTTCCTAACTAAATTGTTTCAGGGAATCCTCGTGTATGCAATTAAAAAGCTTGTGGTTGTGGGGACACATTTCATCAGCTTCCTGTGCAGTGCCTGTGTCGAGCTTCACAAGTATTTTTGGTAATTATAACAATGAATATTATGATATGAAAATGCTCAAGTGTGATTAAATATACAATTTTCTTGAAATTTATGAAAGAAAAAGTATAGATACATCCTATATAATAGGTAGAATCATAAGATTACGAGTTTGGAATTTAATGCATAAAAAAAAGAAGAAGATCAAGCATAGAGAGAAATGAATAATAATAAAAAAAAAAATCTACGCAAAGATCTAGAAGATGTATCATAATTGATGTTTGCTCCCATGGGATATCAACACCAAATCAGCATAAGAATGCCAGATTTTGAGGTATTTTATATTAAGGAATCGATTCTATAGTTGATAGATTAATTAATTAGAAATTAGAATAATTAATGAGGCACTCAACACCCACAAATCCACAGAGGAACCCACTAATCATAGTGGTTTAATGGAATTTTTCTATTTATTAATCACACATTTAAATCTTTATCATAGTGGGTATTGGTGTACTATATATATGTAACCCAAAAAAAGGCATGATACATAGATCTTCATATTAAATTAATGAATCGTGATTGAAATTGCTAGTGATTGGTGGATTTTTATGCTTAGAAAGTGTCCTTTGGTGGAACAACAAAGATGTGTTGATTGCTTCATCCCGTACAAAATCAATAAAAAAGAAAATTGAAGGAACCATTAACAGGAGAGGATGGACGTGGCCTTTCTCGACCCATGAAGGAATATGAGATCGACTTAGGAATTTGGTTGAACCATATATATATGATTATTTTAAATACCTAACTATAGGTAAGAAATTTGTAGGGATGCCAATTGTTTCCAATTCGGTCGGTCCAACCCTCATTCAATTAATATCTTTTTTGATTTTGTCACCATAGGACATGGTTGGACATTAGAAAGAGATATCCTCATCTCAAATTCCAAACCAACTCCATAATGATAATATTTTTATTTTATTTTTAATAAAAATATATTAATATAATTATATTTTAAATATATTATTTATTTTGAATGAATATATTCTGCTGGATGGGGGACCTTTTCCTTAGATTTTGGACTTTAGGTAGAATGTGGTTGGAAACGTTATTGGGCTTTGTGTTTAGGCCCTGGATTCTCTACTCTTCCCCTTCTTTAAATGAAATTTGCCTTTAGAAAAAAAATATATATATACATATACCTCATGAGCAGCCGAAATTGGATTTATATTCGCTTTAACGTTTTCGATAAAAAGCAATTGATTCCCTCTTTTGGGTATAATGCTTTCTCGGATTTTCACTTTTTAGGTTCTGGTCTGTTTGAACAATAATAAATAAGCCAAAGATTTTTGAATATTCTGTTAAAAGGGCAAAAAAAGAAAAATCAGATTCCAATGGTGGCGTGAGAAAATAAAAATCTTAAATAATAATATAAAATTGGAGATGGCCTTCGTCTAGGCATTTACGAACATGAAATGGGTTCATGTGTAGGAGTTATCGTTGGGTGTGATTTGTAAATTTTGATTGCCAAATTAGAAGCTGGAAGTAAGCAAGCATAACCTTAATCACAGTACGAGATATGACCTCCCTTCTCTCTACGTATAAACATGTATGTTTTGCTCTACATTTCTTATATGTGCAATGTAAGCAAGAACGAACTTTGTTTCAATCGCTCACACCCCAAATTTGAGCTAATGACCTACTTGAACTAGAAGACTTCCTCCACGTTGCCAGACGCAACAGGAATGTCAAAACTTCTGATGGGTCATGGAGGGAGAAAGTAGCTTTAGTATCCTTTGGACTTGAACTTACAATTATTGGGTATCCTTGGCCCCTTCTTTCTATGACCTGCAAAATCATTTGAGACTTTAATTAACTATTGCCAGTTGATCAAAAGCAGGCAATCTGCCGAATCTAATGATACCTTAAAAGCATCTTCATCCGTTCGATCATCTCCTATGTACACTGGGATAACATCATTGGAGTTGCTCAGCCCTAGAGTGTCAAGTAAATATTCTAAAGCATGACCCTTGTCCCACTCTATCGATGGTCGTATTTCCATGACCTTTATGCAAATTAACATGAGCATTACAGGAAAATCTTGCTACTTGTACACAAAAAGAAGAGTCTAATTTATAATTATTTCTACCTTTTTACCCCAACTTAAGTGAAACTCCGGATACTGTTCAAGTACAGACTTCACCTCCTTCTCCAAAATTCCGAAATCCTGGATTTAAACTGGTGGTAATAAATATCTCTTTATCTCATAGAAATAAAACAATATGCGGTGTGCTTATGGCAATTGCCTGAAGGAAATAAAGAATCCACTATTATATACGATCAATCTTGAGTTTATTACCTCTTCTCTAACATGTCGGAAGTGTAGAGAGATGCAAAACCTATTATCTTCTATCCGGGCACCTTGTATTTTAATGACTTTCTCTTTCAGTGTTGTTTGTATCTGTCACAAACATGCAGAATTTAGTACAAGAAGTGTTTTTTTCTTCTTCATAGATCATATGTGGTGTCTGTGCACGTAATTAACAAGATGATTTGGTCTATACAAATTGCCTTCGCAAATCAAAAGCTAACTCACCTTTTGAATTGCAGGCAAAAATTTCTTAGCAGGTTGAAAGAGAACCCCATTCCCCTACAAAATTGAATGAGGCATGTTATTTATTATTAGTTACAGGAAGCAATTGGAAGTTAAAGGTGAATAAGGGAAGGGCGAAAAGGGAATAATAATAATAATAATAATAATAATGTATACCTTCTTATCAAGGGCTATGGTTTGGTATTTCCCATCACAGGACTTAACTGGCCTTGGTGGTGCTAAAATATCCATACCATGGCTTCCTGCATAGTATACATTACTTAACTGTACAAATTCTTTAACCTGCATCAAAGAGAGACCGATTCCTTACAAAGCTTTAAAAGAAGACAGTTAACTAAATTAATAACAAAATGAAAATCAGTAACCAAAAAGAAAATTCAAGAGTTGTATTACCTTGTCCCTGCTCCTACCACTGATTATAGCTGTTGGAAAATACTTAGCAACTTCACGTACTGCTGCGCGCATCTGCATTGCAGGACATACCGATTAATATTGTAGCTATAGCAATTAATGTGTTTTAACATAATAGATTTATGTGCATGTAAAGGTTAATGTTTACCTCATCAGACATGAAGGCAAGATCAGGATTATCTACAATAGGTGCAAGAGTACCGTCATAATCTAAAAACACAGCAATCTTCTTCCCCTTTGCTGCTCTCATCATCTGATCAAATGAACCCAATGCAGAAGGATGTTCCACCTGACAATTTTATATAAATAAGTTTGTTGTTTTTGATCCTGATAGTGTCTGATTAAGCTGTTATGGCTTTTCCTAGCTAATGCATAGCCAGCCAATTAATTATATAATACATATGCTAGAGTTTCTGTTGACAACTTACCACCCATGTGTCGTAACTTGCATCGTTTATGGAAATAGGTCCACTGCTGATGAGATGACTTATACTATTAGTTGATCTTATACTTGTGGAGCGATCATTTCCAGGCTGCATTTTTGGTTTATTGGCAGATGATTTTTGAAATCCCATGGCCTGATTGAACTTTGCAATATTTCTCTTGAACATGTCTATGTTTCAAGTATTACCTCTATCAGAATAATATTACTGCAAAACAACAGTATTACCTCTATCAGAATTTTGCAGAACGATTATGATGATAAAATATGAACTAGATTCATGGACCATTTTGCAAAGGCTCAGCCAAAAGGGCTCACAAGAAAATGGCGTCTACCATAACAGTAGACACTAGATAGTTAAATTTCCATAGTTAAAAGAATATTATTCCGACATGTATATATCCACTTATCAATTCCCATTAAATCTACCTGCGAAAAAAATCACTTACCGGGGGGCAGTATCAGTAAAAAGAAGTTCTTCACAACTCAAACTGCTTACCTGCAATTAAAGCAAACATATGATTTCTGACTAAACTAAACCTACAGCACTCTTGCTGCGGAAGAAAAATGACAAGAACAATACAGCATGTACGTGATATTAATTCCTAGTGAGATGGACGAATAGAGCATGAGATGACGTAACGAGGCAAAGCACTTGAAATTTACAACGCCCTTGTCAAAGCCTGCCCAAATGAACATGATCTGGGTCCCTGAGTTCACTTAATATTTTCTTTCCTATTTGATTCATATGTGTTTTTTATATTTGCAAAACACGTAGGTCACATTACGAGATGGGACACAAATAATCCAGTAAAAAAATAATATAAAAAGTTGTACTATCGTTGAAAACATTATTGATAAATAAAGTGTTTTCATTGAAATTGAATTAAAAGAAAAAATCAATAAAAACGCTACGAATATTGAAACTTGAGAACTCCTTTCAACTTTCAAGCATTCCCCTCCATGCACATGTAAACATCTTTTTGTCCACTTGCTAATTATCGGTCTAGGTAGCTAGGTTAAATTTGACGTTGGAGTTTCAATCTTTGAGTGTCAGAAACAAATCAAATCATAGAAACAATTTCAAAAACAAGTCAATACTGCAGCATATCAATGAATTTCCATTTCAAAAGCGTTGAGAAATGGGCCGGTGCCAGACCACTGATGGATTGATCAGTTTCAGCTGCTTTCCTGTCGAAAATAACAGGGTGGCGGCCGCATAGCTCAATAAAAATCAAATAACAGAATTTATATAAAATTTAAGATTTAATTCTGCTGCTGCTTGAAAATTTC
>CAOGCB010107894.1:0-18631 GCA_948266635.1 Cnidoscolus chayamansa
ATTAGATGTGATAAAGTTAGTACTATCAACTTAACTAAAAATCCAGTGCAGCATCCTAGTTCTAAACATATATAAATCAGACATTATTTGAGATCATGACCAAAATGAAGATATTATGAGAAATTTGTGCCTACTGGAAAATACTTTATTAATCTCTTCACTAAATTCTTTGAATGAAGAAGATTTTTACAGAACAATAAGGGAATTAGGAATGATTGATATAACTGAACGAAGTTGAATTTTGTGAAACTCATTCAGTCAGTTAAGATGTTATGTGAATGTCATAAGAAAAGCTATCTTGTAATTTTGAGAACTTGACATGCTGCTATTATGTCTTAAAACTGATTGTTGAAATTGGAACATCATGCTCAAGAACATTTTATGTTTTCCTTAATTATTCATATTCATGTGATTAGTATAATGACTGTGATGATTTTGCAATTAGTTGATAAATATGGTGCTAATTGTATGTGACTGAAGTTTAGCTCATTGTTCATTAATGTGCTAATTATCTGTAATTGGATTCAAGTCAGTTGTTTATCCCTTAAAAGAATACAGTAATGCTGCAAACTTGCTATGTGAACATTGTTTTGAGTTAGACAAACTCTCTGCATTCTTGATTTGATTTTAGTTCGCTAAGTGTTGTGATTTGCACAATATGAAACCAAATTACTTTAGTTAATTGATGATTTTGATGATAATAGCCTATTGATTTGTTTTTGTTAGCTAAGTTTAAAAATATTTCCATTCTTATTCAAAACAGTAATGATTTTCAAAATTTATCTACACATTTAAATAAATTTCTAAAATCTATCATTTGCTTATCAATTTATTTTCTCACAACTCCCTTCAGGCATTGATAGTTTCAAAATCAAGTTCAAAAATCCTATCTCACTCTATGATCTTCAACCTTCCTCCTCAATAAGTGTTTTTCATATCTTATTTGTGCTATGAGAAAATCATTCATGTTGAAAATGAGACTTTCAGTAGTAAAAGAAAAAGAAAAAGAGATTCCATGTTATTACAGTAATTCTAAATCTTTAGAAATGAACTCCCTTTTGAAAGCCTAAAAAGAAAACGTGGAAATGGAATCACCATTTTAGAACTGGTTAAGCCTTCACCAAATAAAGTGAAACCTATTCATCAACATACCTCTTTGAGACCACTATTTATTCCTAGGATCGGAAGTCACTCATGCTTCAATAAAATGGACTTGTGCATCCTATGGCATGTGATTAAGAAGAAACCTTTGAATCTTGCCTTCTTAACTTTCAAGTACATTTTTAGAAGTTCGTCAGTTAGAAGTCTACCATATGGGATGTTTCTTACTCTCCTACTCAAGAAAATTAGAGTAAATTTAAAGAAGGAGAAAACTGAAACTCAACTTATGGTAATTAAGGAAACCTGCAGTGTTAAAGGATGAGAACAAAAGAAGAGAAAGAGAGAAGTAATGGAAGCAACATAGAAAGAAAGAGTTGCATCACACAGTTCAGAGGGTAGTCAATTGATGGATAAAGAAAAAGAAATAGGAAGCACAGAAGAAAAATATGAATTGGCAAAAACTCTCCATAATAGAAATTTAAAGATGATAAAAACTATTCAGAATACTTCCACAATGGTCATGGATTCATTGGAAATTACCATGAAGTTGTAGACTGAAGCTTTAAAGCTCAAGGATCAAGCTAATTAGTTAGTGCTTATTCAGCTTGGCAAAATTGAAAGAAAAATGGATTTGATAATTGGTCCAAATATCCATTATGAGTAACCTAAAGCAGACCATCAAGGTACTTCTGAACAAAAAGACTTAGGATAGAATGAAGGAAAAATATTGGGATCCTTTTCCACTGATGTTACTAGTAGTTTCCCACAGCAAATGATTCTATTCCTGACCAAGAAAAGGAGCTAGCACCAGTTATTACCATTACACCTCTTGCTCTTGAAATTGAAAAGTCTGCTGCTGAAACTGAGAAATTGTCTACACAAGAACATGAAAATGATTTAGCACCAGAATCTGCATCCTCCCAACACTCTCAGTCTTCTCCATAGCATGGCAATGATTCTCATTCAGAGGAACATACTGTTAAAGAGCCTATTTTTGTAATAGAAAAGAAAATATACTTATTGAAAAGAAGTTGATAAGAAGAAACATGAAGTGATAAAAGTGATTCAAAGCACATCAAAAATAAGTGTGGAGTTGCTGAAATTAGTTTTGAGGATACAATCAGAGGTACTAAAGCTACAAAATTTGAATAACAAAGACCTGTAAATTCATCTGAACATAATTGAAGCCAAAGTTGATTTATTGGCTGGTAGAAAGTTTGGAGATTGGGGCAAAAACTTATAGACCATCAAGAAGTAGCTCTCTGGTGATAACAATATTGCATGAACATTAAAGAAAAATCAAGTTGGTGGCTCAAAATTAAGAGAGAGTTTACAGACCTCTGCAGATTATTGTACTCCAAGAGTTTTCATCAAAAACCATACCAACTTCTACAAAAGAATGTGGACTTGAACTGAATGTAGAAACTAAGGAAAGTTTCCTTTATTTCTAAACTAGAACATAAAGCCAAAAGTGAAGAGATAGTTGAAGCTGAACCAAAACCATTATAAGAAGGACCATAAACTGAACTGCATGAGGAACTTAAAGAAGAAACAGAGCTAGCAGATGATGATATTAGAACCCGAGCTTGAGTTAGCTCACCCATCTTTTCTTGCTGATCATTTTCTAAATCTAAGAATTTACAAAGAACATAGCACAAAAATCTGTTTTAAAACACATTGCTTATAATATCTTTATTTGAACCATCTCCATCTCAAAAAGTCTTCAAATAATCATAGATTTTCGAACTTCCTAAAAGCCTTTGAAAGAAGTGGCAGATATGATTGAAAAATCAAAGTTGCAAAATTTGAAAAATTTGGCAACAAAGAGAAACCAAAGAAATTTAACTCTAAAAGTTCATTTTTCTGATGTTCTTAAAGATCCACACAGTCTAGTTTTGAAAAATCTTTATGAATTATCCTTTTCATGATTAACAAAAAGGGAGTGAAATAGAAGGATTATATGCATATTTTGTAATATTAGATTTTTAAGTTTATGTTTTGTGCATGCTGTTATGATGTTATATTTTAAATAAACTGATATATTTGATTAGATGAATGAATGAACAATTTGTTTGAATACTTGTATTGATACTTTAAAGTAGTTATATATTGTATGATGGGTTAAAGACGATCTTAAAGACTGAAAATTAATGTTCATATCACTATTCATGCTACAATTCATGCCATTGTTCATGTAACTATTGATGCATATTTCTGACTATTATGCATTTGATTATGCCTATCAATTTCTGATATATGGTTGATTAAAATTGTTGCTAATGTACTCAAAATGTTAATTTGCCTTCATATGTGCTTTTGTGATGTTTCTTAAATCTTATGAATACAAATTATGAGTATATTTTTCTTAATAGATGAAGGAAATTACACATAAAGTTCTATGTTGAAATATCTGAACTTTCTATTATGTTTAGAATATGATTCATGATAATCTTTTGTGTTTAAGAAATGAAATTGAGAACGTTTATTCTAACATATAGATTGATGAATATTTGGGCTATTTATAATGATATTTAGATTTATGTCTCTCAATTAGGACTGTGGTATCTTTGTTCATGATGAAATTCCTCATTTTTAAATGATAATAAAAAAGGGGAGAAGGATTATGGAAAAAAAAAAGTGTGAACAATGACGTTTTTATGATGCTGTGATGATTAATACTTTCAGAATATTGAATGAAATTAGCCTGTTTGGAAATTTGAACATTGACTTATTACTGCAATCTACTTGAGCTTATTTGTTGTCGTGATCTGTTGAGAAGTCATATAGTGTGTCTATGACTTACATTCTTCACAGCAAAATGAAATTAGCTAAATGTTAAAATTACTGAAAATGTTACATCAAATTAGCAAAAAAAAAAAAAAAAGATGAAGACAAGATATGTGATTTAGGGGGAGCTAAATTACTGCATAAACTCAGGGGAGTATTATTTAAAAATACATTATCTTTCTACTTAATCTTGTAAATACTTATATGATAATGCTATATTTCTTCTTGTGAGTATTAAATTTTGTCATCATCAAAAAGGGAGAAATTATTGACCCCATAAGGAGAAAACATATTTTGATGATAACAAAATTTAGTGATACATGCTAATGACTTTGCAAAGAATTTCATATCAAATAGAGAAAGCAAGTTAAGAGAAAGAAGCAGCAAAAAATGAGAGCAAGTCATAAAGAACAAGGAAAGTCACGAAGACAAGATGAAGATATGAGAATCTTAGGCACAAACATGTAAGAGAAGAAAATTTTTGATTTGCCAAAGAAACTGTCTCATGCATAAAAAGATTTCATAATAAATTTTCAAAACACATTTTTGAAATCAAGCAAACTCTTATTTTGAACAAAATTAGCTAAACTAATTTTACAACTACATGTTTCTGAAAAGTTGTTTAAAATTAAATTAGCCAAACTAGTTTTCAAAATTATCACACTACTTTTAAAATTAGCTAAGCTACTTTCAGAGTCAACAAGCTTAGCCAAGCTAATTTTGAAAAGAGCCTGGACTGAATCCTGACAGAAGTACAGATTGCATAGTCTGCGCAGGATGTACGACTAACGGCAGGATTCCAATGGCTAGAAAACTAGCTGTTGGTGGCTTCTTTGCCGATAAATTTTCTGAACAGTTTTGATCTATAAATAGTTTCATTTACTTCAAGTTTTAGCTAATGAATGCAAGACTTTATTGAACAATCTTTAAGCAAAATTTCTAGTAATTTTTATAGCATTCATTCAAGAGCTTCATTAGTAAATTTTCTCTCTCTACTCATAGTATTCAGTTGTAATTCATTGAAAAAATGTAATTCAGTTTTGTACCTTAAATTTCAATAAAGAAATTTATTGAAGTAAGGGTACATCACTTGAAAGAGATTGTTAAGCACTTTAGAAGCTTACAGAAGTTTGAAGATGAATCAAACTTGTAAAATGTTTTCTAAGCACCTGTGAAGCTTGGAAGAGATTTTCCTAGCACATGTAAAGCTTAAAAGAATTGTAAAAGGGTTTATCTCTTACCTGGGAAAAGAGATAGATAGAGGAGTGAAACTCTTAAGAAGAAACTTGAGAAGAGTGGACGTAGGCTGGATTTAGCCAAACCACTATAAATCTCTGTGTTTGAGTTTTCTTAACCCTACTCTTCTTTGATTTATCGCTTATCAATTTCTTTTATATCATTCGATTGAAATTTGAATAAGTATACTTAAGAACTAAATGAAACAGAATTGAAATTAGACAACCAAAGCATTTAGCTAATTCTTCCGTGAATAATAGCGTGAACAATAACTCTTTTATACAAGAAAATTAGCTAAGCTAGATTTATCTTCTGTCATTCTTAACTCTACTGTGAACAGTAATAATTTTATAGAAGAAAATTAGCTCATCTTAGTTCATCTAAACTGAATATTCAAATCAGAATAGAATTCATTTTAAAAGTATTTAGTCACTATTTTAGAACAATAACTTAGAAATTTAAAAAAATTAAAAAAAAAATCAATTCACCCCTCTTGATCACACAACTTTGGGATGACTTGTTTAAAAGTCCATATTCTTCAATTTCTTCTCTTATTTCATTTGGCTTATTGACACTGAATTTAATCGTTGTTCACTTCTATATATGATTTCCTTGAAGGTAACCTTTATTTCTTTGATGAGAGAAAAATATTATTCACAATTAATCAAAGCATTTGAAAAAAAAAAGATTTTTGATATATTAGTATAAAAAAATAAACATAAGTAAAAAATGAATATGACTAAGTTTTTTCTTATATTATTCATTTTTACTTATATTAATCTAATAAAAATATATTTAAATTAGCATTTAAAGTTGATTATATATATCAATTATAATGTAAAATATTTTTTTTATTATATACTATAAAATAAGTTAATTTAATAAATTTAAATGATTTTGAATGAGGGTTCTATGCTAAATTCTGCTTATTTGGAGACGGTGCGTTTTGGGAAAATATAAAAGAAGAAATTATCACATGCACGGTTGGAAAATAGAAAGATTTTGAATTATTAAAAAATTGTCCTAAATTGGGACATAGTTCGCATTATTTTTTTAAAAATAAAAGTAAGGGTCACAGCTGGGCCCTACTCGACCAGTGACGAGAGAAGCCAAGCTGATAATAACAGCAGCGTTGAGCCTATCATCCGATCCCATGATACCATATGTTTGTCTGTGACCATTATCATAAATGCTAACCAGTTGTAGCTTTATCATTGCCCAGATACCAAAACCACTAGACCAGCAAAGCCAGCCGATCCCACTGTCCATAATACCTTCTCTCTATCTGCTTCTGCAACACTCTCCTCTCTCTCTCTCGCACCATGAAATTCTCTTGAAATCGGAACGCCGAAACCCATTTTCAGAAAACAGTTTCGTTTTCTACAAACCCAATTTCATTTTCAGAAAAATGGTTTCTCTGGAAGATTCGCATTCCAGTTCAAACCGCTTTCCTTTAACCAGAAACAGTAATTTTTATAATCCATCATCTGCTTCAACTACCAAAATCAGCCGCCATGTCGGCCGTTCCATGCGCACCATACGCTCTAATCTCTACCAAAACGACAACAGCTGCTGTTCTTTCACTACAGCCACCGACAACTCCGCTTATGTATCGGAAAATTTGACTGAATCTGTCATCGATATGCGTCTTGGAGAGCTTGTGTCTCGCAATAACAATAGCAATGACAAATCCGGCAAAGCTTCTTCCAGTAACGATGAGGAATTCCTTGATATTTCTCAAGCGTTCAGCGATTTCTCGGCTTGTAGCAGCGATATTTCGGGGGAATTGCAGCGACTTGCGAGTTTACCATCACCTGAAAACACGCCAAAAAAGGACGGCTGTGAATCTGCGGAGCCGGAGCCGGAGCCATGTTTAGGTTTTCTTCAGAGGGAGAACTTCTCGACGGAAATAATCGAGAGTATTTCGCCGGAAGATCTCCAACCGACGGTCAAGATCTGCGTGGATGGGCTACAATCGCCATCGGTTGCTGTGAAGAGATCGGCGGCAGCTAAACTTCGACTTCTGGCGAAGAACCGGTCTGATAACCGGGCATTAATAGGCGAATCGGGTGCTATTCCTTCCCTAATTCCGCTTCTCCGATGCAGCGATCCGTGGACGCAGGAACACGCAGTAACAGCTCTGTTGAATCTCTCCCTCCACGAAGAAAACAAGTGTTTGATTACAAACAACGGAGCTATAAAATCTCTTGTTTATGTACTCAAAACAGGAACGGAAACTTCGAAGCAAAACGCTGCTTGTGCTTTGCTTAGTCTCGCATTGGTAGAGGAGAACAAGAGCTCAATTGGTGCATGTGGGGCGATACCGCCATTGGTTTCTTTGCTAATTAATGGTTCCACTAGAGGAAAGAAGGATGCTTTAACGACCCTGTATAAGCTTTGCTCCATTAAACCGAACAAGGAAAGGGCTGTGAGTGCTGGGGCTGTAAAGCCGCTGGTAGGGATGGTGGCGGAGCAGGGAACGGGTATGGCTGAGAAGGCGATGGTGGTGCTGAGTAGCTTGGCAGGGATTGAGGAAGGGAGAGAGGCTATTGTGGAGGAAGCGGGGATTGCAGCCCTTGTGGAAGCCATAGAAGATGGATCTGTTAAAGGGAAGGAATTTGCTGTGCTTACACTGTTGCAATTGTGTGCTGATAGTGTGAGGAATCGTGGCTTGCTTGTGAGGGAAGGTGGGATTCCTCCTCTGGTTGCCCTCTCACAGACTGGTAGCGTCCGTGCTAAGCATAAGGTATGTACTTTATTGCTCATTATCAAGAGTTTTTTGGTATGTGCATTATTGCTCATTATCAAGAGGTTGTTTTTTGATGCTATGATATTCTTGAAAGAATGTGTTTTATAGTTCAATATCAATTTAAATACCCATCATCTGAAGTTCCTGAACTGCATTTAAGTTATAATTTTAGCTGTTTAATTTCTAGTTATTTGGGTTCTTTTAGCACCCTTGTTTAAGTTGGCACTGTCACATAAAGAAGTGCGATTTCTTAAGAAAGATTGCAATAGTGTAGCTGAGCAAGTTGATTTTTTTTTAATTACTTATTATGGTGTTTGCATGTTGTTGTGGCAGGCTGAGACCCTCCTTGGGTACTTGAGAGAACCAAGACAGGAGGCATCATCTTCGAGTCCTTAAAGAAGTGCTTTACTAATTTTTTTTTTCAAGAGAGGTAAAATTAGTAATTAGACTGCGTTTGGTTGTTATTGATTTTGTATATAGGGATTTGGTCTTGATGGTTTGTACAGTGTGGTTCATCAAGTTTGGGGCGAGTGTGGATGGGAGTGTATTGCAATTAGGGGAAGCTAGTAAGCAAGAAACTGACTTGTTAGATGCATGATGAATTTAACTAGTTTTTGGGGTTTGTTGTCATCATGGTTTTCTAGGGGAAGAATACTCCTTCACCTTATGGGTGTTTTTTTTTTTTGCAATGTTTTGTTTGCATGACCCGACTTCTGTTACTGATTGTCAATGTTTAAACTAGTGAACTGAAGATAGAGATATGGAACCACTACCACTACTATTATTACTACTGCTGCTACTGGGAGCATGTTTTTTAATTTGCATCTTGTAGTCTGGTTTTGTATTCTACCAAATGAATATGTTAGATTTGATGAATTTAATCTTTCAAGGATGTGATCGCTTTTACCAATTTGCTTCATTTTTCGCTCCTATGGCTGAGCAATACTAGCTGATCTAGAAGATCTTAGATTTTCTAATTAGTTCTTAGCTAAAGTTGTTTAACATCTCAATATTGTTTTGACTACAGTTGAAATACTATCATGTATACACTACCGAGCTTTAGTAGTAGTGTTAGAATTTCTCTCAAAGTAACAAGCTTTGATATGGTCAGAGTTGGTTCAGTGAGCCTACAATATATGCTAGGGATCTTCATGTCTCTCAGTCGATTTTTGAAGCTGCCAAACAAATAATGAAGGTAAAAGGTGTAGAGAGAGAGAGAGAGAGAGAGAGAGAGAGAGAGATAGTAGAAGGACAAGGAGGTGGAGGGCAAATGATGTGAATAGATGGGATGGAGGACCCTTGGTCTGGTTGTGTTTGTTGTAAAGTCGTTTTAATCTGCTGCGTGCTTACCATCACCGCCTGTCTGCTCTTTCTCGCTCTGTGTATCTTCTGCCACCAACCGCATAAACCCCACAAAAATATAGATTTTTTTACTTTCTGTACATGAAATAATATTATTACCAGAGATGAATATGATAAAGTTTCCATTGTCCTTGTTCGTCATGTATTAGCTGGCAATGCAGGTATATTTTGTCCTCTGCTTTTTCAATAGTCTCATTCTCATTATCAGTATCACCTCTTCCTCCTACTTGTCGGTTCCCTTTTTAATCTTTTTCTTTTTTATACTTAAAAAATAAAATAATAAAAAAAATTATTCTCATTGCCCAGCTCATGACCTCATACTTATGGATTATGAATCCGTACTAGGATGTTAATGCTAGCTATCCTCAATCATTGTTATTTTTTCAAAGTAAGGTTTTTGTGGAGAATTTTATCTTCTAACAAAAAACAAACACGGTCCAACATAAGTTACAACAATGCACCTTGTATTTTTGGACACTTTGGCATATATACATTTAAATATTTATTTGAGATAAAATTTATAGTAAGGTTTACATAAATTAATAATAAAGAAGAAAGAAAAGCAACAAACGTGCAACTTAACATGCAAAGTTGCAGTGGACAAGTAGAACTTTCATGTGGTGGTGGGGACATGAAGCTCCCTAGATATGGTGGGCATATACTGAGCCAGTTTTCACCATGAAGAGAGATAGATGTACATAATCGAGATGAAAAATATTTGATGCAACTGATGTCTTACCTTTTGAAACGCATCAAGTTATATGGATCTGACCATCTTCAACAAACAAACAAACAAAGATCTCTGTGAACAATAGTAAGACCCTGACATGACATCTCTTGGAGATGGGAAAGTTGAGAACAAAGAATCTCTCATACAGCCAACTTATTGCACCTACCATATTCTCTCAATCACTTAAAATCTCTATCTCTTAGCAATGACGACATGATCTCATTTACATTAACATTATCCTTGAAAAGATGGCGATCTAGCAGCACCTTCTAGGAAAATAGATTGAAAGCAACTTTACACAACATTACCTCTTTAGCAAATTGAGTATGGTTGTGTTTCAATTCAACCTAACCTTATGCTTGATCAAGACGAGAAATAAATTCCCGAGAAAAGAGGTGCAAACCCGATGTACTTCAGCTCTTATGCCTTTTTTAGGGTCCAGGGAGAATTGAAGGGCTTTTCATTTTTTTAATGTTTGATAAGGAAAATTCAATAGAAAAATGATAGCTTTTAAATAGTAAAAATATTTTCTAGAGAAGATTTTCTCTTTTATTTTTTTTAAACATAAAACAATAAATTTATTTTTCTCTTTGAATTTTTCTTCCCCATATATATTCCTTCAATCAATAAGGAAGCTCATAGAAATGAAGAGATAAAAAAATATTCTAATTACTTGACGAAAAATAATAGAAGCTTTTTTTAGATGATTTATTCCCTTTTTGCTAAAAATAGAGAGGACCTAACTCGTGACACTTGGCATTCTAATTTGACTCGTAGTCTTTATTGCTCTGTACAACGTCAAACAAATCATATATGACCTTCGCACAAGATCCTATATAAAAGCTCTATAGTTCGTATAAAAATATGATTGGGCCTTTCAAATCTTTTGAATTTGTAGGTAAAAAAGAACAGTTTTCACTCTAATCTTACAGATGTTGATTTAAACGGTAATGGGTAAAATCATATTACAAGATACAGAAAAGCCAATTTTATTCCACCACGAAATGATACAATGAAAGAACAAATGCTTTTTATCCCTTTAACCACAAACTTTGATAGGATCTAATAACAAAAAGAGAATTTGTAAATAAATCAACCACTCATTAGAAAATTTGGGCTAACTCTGCTCATTTGCCACTCAAGTAAGATTGCAAGTGAAGCCACAAAACAAACAAAGCATCCTACCAAATTCCTCTCCTCTCACTGCAAAAAAGATAGGTGTTCTAGCGACATATTTAGAGTATACTTCTTTTTTATGAGCACCTCATTAATAGATTAGTGATGAACTTATTAGCGGTGAAGATTTTTCATTTTTAATCTATTGATAATTACAATAAAAGAAAATTTTAGTGATGAAGCCTAATAAAATCTTTCTCACATGTGCAGCAAAACAGAGAAAAAGAACTATGACACTCAAGTAAGAGCTTAACAAGAAAAAATAAATCTTTGAATGTTTGAAGAGAAAAGAATGTAGAGTATATGATAGATAATTAAAATATATGTATATGGGGTCTTTGATTCCCTTATATAAGCCTTTGTAGTCTAAGAGTCTTAGTCCTCTTATTTGGGAATTGTAATCCTCTTTTGGGTAAGATTATGTAGTAGAGTTGTGTTTGTTTACCTTTAATATTATTGGATCAAGACTCTTGATCCTTAGCTATTTTCTAGATTGGACTCTATTATGGTTTAAACTAATCCTTATAGTTAGTCCCAAATACTGACTTGTCAATTAGACTAAATCAAAACTCAATAATAAAAGTATTTAATAATTTCAAATCATATCAAATGTCTCACCTCAAGGCTTGGAATATTTAATTTTGGGTGTGATAAGTTTGTTTATTTCATTCATTTTTTTGAGATGGTTTATATGACCGAGTGATTCGTTTGACTCCTTTTGACTTGGCTGAGTAGGCCGACTTATGCTAAACTAGTAGACTGACTTACTGACTCTTAGTTGAGTGGATTGACTTACTCTCCAGACTTGTTTGAAAGGACTGACTTACCTTTTCAGCTTAACCGATCTAGAGAGATTTTACAACCTTGACTTGGCCGAGTAGGTTGATTTACTCTAGTCAACTAGATTGACTTTCTTGACTTTTTAGCCGATTGACTCTAGCTTACTTTTTTTGTCTTAGACTGATTGACTCTTTAGTATCGATTTGTTGACTTACTATTTTAATTTTGTTCGATTTCTTTACCTTTAGTCGAGCATATTAACTTATTCTTTTAATATAGCTTGATATTCCAGCTTATTTTATGTACTTAGTTGAGTAGTGGAGGCAGTGAGTGATCAATCCTCGCCTCTTGTTATGTAATAATTTATCCAACAAAAATATTTTGTTTTCACAACTATCTTGTTCAAAAGGGGACTTTCTAACATATAATTTTCATACTTCACGAGCTTATCTGAGTGAGAAATAATTCAAAATATGTGAGAAGAACTTATAGATCTTGTTGAGTGATTTTTCTTTAGGTTTTCTCTTATATTGTTCTGGTTCTTTTGTCCCTTTTTTTGAAGCATTCTTATTGTGCTAATGCATTATTCTTTTGTGTTCATACCAAGGGGTGGCCCACCTTCATGGTGAGGGGCTTTTTGCTGATTACGGCTATCGGTATGCCTTTCTCGCAAAAAAGAGAGTGGACTATTAATGTGCCAATCATGGCTATCGATATGCCACCTTGGAGGCATCCTCATGCTGTCGGTGTGCTGATTATGGTTGCTACGTTTTGCACCTATCATGATAGCTTTATTCTGCACTTATCATGATAGCTTTATTTTGCACCTATCATGGTGGCTTTAATTGTGTGCCTATTTTAGTAGCTTAGTCGTGCACATATTTTAGCGGCTTAGTTGTGCGCATATTTTAGCGGCTTAGTTGTGCACGTATTTTAACGGCTTAGTTGTGCATACATTTCAGCGGCTTAGTTATGCGCATATTTCAACAGCTTAGTTGTGCGCATATTTCAGCGGCTTAGTTGTGCGCATATTTCAGCGGTTTAGTTGTGCGCATATTTCAACGGCTTAGTTGTGCGCATATTTCAACGGCTTAGTTGTGCACCTGAACACTACGACTTTGTTATTCGCCTGAATATGACAACTTAGTATTGAAGCATCCTACTTAAGGCATCTTCAATTAAGCCGATCATAATGTCTTATTGTTGAAGCATCATTCTTGAGACATCTTCAATTGCGCCGATCATGATGGCTTAGTGTTGAAGCATCTTGCTTGAGGCATCTTCGGTTGTGCCAATCATGATGACTTAGTTTTGAAGCATCTTTATGGAGGCATCCTCATATTTTGTGGCTGTCAGCATGTCGATCATGGCTGTCGATATGCTTGATTCCTACAAAACGCACATTTTTTAGTGCCTATAAATATAGTTTGATTAATTCTTAGTTGACTGAATATGCTTCTGGGAATTGTATCATCCATTGCCGATGTAGTATTTTGGTCGTACGATCTTTATTAACCTTTAACAGACTTTTATTGTCTTCAATGAACTCCTTTTGGTACTTTGATGGAGGTGAATGGCTGTGATCTATTGTGAACGATTTCATTATGTCGATTTAATGGGTTAGTCAGTTCTGCTGCATATTTATTTTGCTGATTTATGTAGTTGGTCGATAGTATTCCATTATACTAAGCTACATAGTTGGTTGGTGATAATTCTCTTTACCGAGTTATTTAGTTGGTTGGCTTCCCTTCATGGTATTTAGTGCTTTATCAAGTCATCGAGTTGGTCCGCTCTCCTCCACGACGTTGAGTACTTTGCCGGATCATCGAGTTGGTCGGTAGTACTTCACTATTCTAAATACTTTTTGAATATTTGGTTTTTTTATCTTCCCCATTCGTTCTTTTTTGGATCTGCGCACTTAGTCATCTCTGTCGACTATTTTGACTTATTCTTTAGCCGAGTCTAACTTGATTTTTATTTGATAGGTTTACTTTTGAAGCATCCTCTTCAAGGCCTCCTCATATTTACAAGCTCTTTTTTGATGTAATCCAATGGCTCTCTTCCACCTTTTTATTTAATAGGTTTTGGAAAAATAAGAAACACAAACTTATGAAAGTATTTTTTTTTTCTTATAAAAAATAGGATTCTTTTAAGTTGGCCATGTTCTTATGAGTGAGGTTATATATTCCACTTCATTTCGAGTGAATTATATGGTTCTTCTCTAAAGGGGCTTAGATTTCTTGTGCTGACCACTCCTCTTGATATTTTAACAAATTATCCCTATAAGTTCCACCTTTTCTAGGGATTTTTTATAGGTATCTGCTTGTTCACTTCTGTCTTCTTTAGATCGAACAAATTTGTTGAGAGCTCCAGTTCTTATTAGTCTCTTGATCTCATTTTTCAATGTTTGCAATCTTCCATAATGTGTTCGTAATCTTTGTGGAATCTACAATACTTGTCTTGATTGCTCCAATGGGCTATCTAGTTTCATCTTCCTCGTCCACTTATGTTTGTTCCATTCTTTCTGATCCACATCAAGATTTTTCTTTTAGAATCATTTAACTCGGTATAATGTTTGTACTAGATCCTTTTTCCTTCGTGCTCTCCTCCTCAAATGTAGTACTAGTCTCGTCCATTTTTTTGGACTTCTCTTTCTCTCTTTTTTCTTAGCTTGTCTTTTTCTAAATTCATAGCTTGTATTCCATCGTCCAATCAAATATATTTTTGAGTTTTCTCCATCATTTGCTGGTACATTGAAATAAGACCTTGATTAGAGAGTCCATGAACTTGATGTTACGGGTCCCTCTTTTCAGTGCTTCACATGCGGTTTCTATGTCCAGCTCCTCCACCTATATGACTTCTGTGTTGAACTAGTTGACATAACTTATCAATGACTAGCCTTCTCCCTATCGAACCTTTTTGAGGTCAGAAGAGAGCTTCTTTGGTGGGATGCAACTTATGAACTTGAACTTGAACTGTTTGGTAAGCTGGCAAAAATTACCAATTGATCCGAGCTGCAGATGCTATTACCATCTCTAGGCCAACCCGATGAAAGTAGAGGGAAGACATGGTAGATAATGAAATCATTCACGTCCTGCAGTTGCATGACCATTCATAACCCAATCAGATGGCTCATCAAGTCTGTCATCCTATTATATTTCTCCAAAGTCAACAATTTAAACTTTGGTGGGAAGGGCTTGATAAGAACTTCTTCGCTTAGTGGGCACCCTTCCCAGAGTACATAGTCATCTTTCTCTTCCTTTTGATAGTGTTGAATGGCCTTCACAATGTTCGAATCAACCTTTTGTCTCTGAGGAACCTCACTCGGCTACCTTAGTCTTTTGCTTTGTCGCTTGATTTGAGTCAATCAAAAGGGTGGTTTTGGATGCCGCCTCTTTCATTTAATGGTGCTCCAGTTCCTCCTCCAACTTCATGATTCATTGCAGTAGTTACTCGCTAGTCAAAGTGCTAACTCCTTGATTGTTATCCATTGTTGCACTATAAAAGGATTTTCTAAAGTAAGAAAATATGGGTGAAATAAATAACAAATTTTGATTTGTTGTTCCCACAGACGACACCATTTGATTAAGCCTCGAAAAATCTAGCTCATATGTGCAGATGAATGGACATGCAAATTAGAGAAAAAACACTCTGATGCTTAAGTAAGTAAGGGCTTTAAAGAAGAAGAGAAATCTCTTGAAATATTAGAGAGAAGAGAATGTAGAGTATATGATAGATAATTAGAATGTATATAATTGGGGTCTTCGATTCCTTTATATAGGCCTTTGTAGTCTAAGAGTCTTAGTCTTCTTGGACTTAGGAATTGTAACCCTTTCTTGAGTAAAATTCTATAGTAGAATTATGTTTGTTTACCTTTAGTATTATTGGATCAAAACTCTTGGTCCTTAACTATTTTCTAGATTATGCTCTATTATGGTTTGTGCTAAACCTTGTAATTAGGTCTAGATGCTAACTTGTCACTTAAACTAAGTCAGAGATCAATGGTCAAAATATTTAATAATTCCAAACTATATCACTTAGTTGCCTATCTTTATATGCACGGTTGTTAACTCTTATGAAACTATATATATCATAGATTTTAGATTCTATATCTTGTATTTATATTTAACCTCTTTCAAACTCTCCTACCTTTCTTTATCTCATCCATCATTCTTCATAATTCATTTCTTAGTTAAGTAGAGTCTAAAATTCCCTTCACTAGACCTCTGTCACTTATGGTTTTTAATAAATCTTTTAATGGCAATATGCATTGTGAAGACAATAACTCAAATGTTACATCTAAGGTTTAATATCAATTCTTTCATTACATATAAAGTTTCTAGTTCTCTTAATGCTAAGCTACCTACTTTTAACCTCAAACTTGTCTTTATATTTGCATTGCGCCAAAATCTCTCTCTCTCTCTCTCTCTCTCTCTCTCTCTCTCTCTCATTTTAAAAAATGGGGATTCCAATTTGAAAATTTATTATTGATTTCTCCAGTTTTTCATAGGTCAATTAAATTTAGTTTTGAACTAAATAGTGCTATTTGAGTTTGTTTTTGGAATGATACATCCACATATATAAGAGGTAATTTTTACCCATCCTCCTTGATGATCTTTTCGTTTTTATTCCTTAACTTTAATTTACTACTTAAAAAAATTATGATCTTTAATTTTTATTTTAGAAAAATAGGAGCAACTTGAATTTTTATTATATAATTAAAAGTATTTTTTAAATTTTATTTTGTTTATATTACAATCAAGATAGTCTTTGAATTTAATAATTTACCAAAATAAATTATTTTATTATTAAAAAACTTGGTTTATATTATATTATTTTATAGCTTTTATTGAATGTTGTTCCAAGCCAAATGGATCAAGATTAGGACTTAGCTCGGGTGGTGCCATAAAACATATAAAGGCAGTGCAAGTGATTTGTTTCCACAATCACTCTACTGTTAAAGTCAAAGAGACATTTGAGAATATCTCTATGAAGTGTATTGAGATAGCTTAGATATCTACATGGTACTAAGGATTGTGCTTATATAGGATCTCTAAATGAGTCAGGCTTCCGTGACCTTCTAACTAGCTTGGTTGTTCATCCCTGAGATTAGGATAAGTTTGTATATCGCATATATATATACTAGTTGAGTGTTTCTATTTGGATTTGTCGTGTTCGAGTGATTCAGATTGCTTGACCTTCGTGTGGCCTATTGGTGCATTTAACATTTGTAGTCCCCTCAAATGTTTGAAACTTTAGGTTTGAATCTACTACAAAACCCCTTTAGGTTCTGAAATTGGATTTGAGTTGCTTATTGAACTACTCCTAATAGCTTATTCCATTTCCCATTTTTCAGTTTTATAAGATAGCAAGAAATTAAGATTAAGGTCATGGTAGACTGTAGTCATGTACTGGTGGTAATAATAACGAGATTACATAATGATACCTATATGTTATAGAGATTTAATTATCTCACTATATTTTTGGCATGCCTCGTATGAATATTGTATGTTTTATGATATATGAGATTTAGGAGAATGTGTATCTACATGAATATTCAGGCTTGTTATGGTTTAGAGACTTAAGGATTGTCGGAACCTTAGCGCCGATAGCAATCCGATTTCAAGTTCTTATAGATTGGTATTAGAGATCTAGATTTTATATAGTCAGACCTATATAATGTGAGGAACTCATAAATGTTTTTGGGGAAAGCACTATAAGAAAGTACATGTCAAAGAGGGAGTCAGATGTTGTATATGCTAGGTATGATGATGTATATTATGATATATGTGTGAGTTCATGTAGTAACACATGAACTTCTTATGTGTTATTAATGTTTTGTCTTCTTTTCAAAAGCTAAGATGAGAGGCTTTCGTTGATTAGCCAGATCGATATGTGCTCCACTTGAAAACAATAGGACGAATACTCTTTTAAACACCTTTACAGTTAGGGGGAAAACTAGTAAAAGCTCTAGGAGAGAGGCATAAAGGGACTCCAAAATATCCTTTGATGTAGACAAAAGAAGAGCATATCCCACTGTGAATACTCGAATTTTGAGATTAGAAAAGCTCATTTTCACGGACTGTAAAACAGCCCAACCCGCTTGGCACTCGACATAAAATCATTTCGGAACAAAAAACGAGCGAGCAGGCAGGTTCCGACGGTTCGGACTACCCTCCGTGGCGGTCGTAACTGCCTTCACCGGCGGCTGGCCGCCGGCGGTTCGGACCGCCCTCACCAGAACTTCGTGAGGAGCCCAAAGGTATCTTCGGAATAATTTTCGGAGCTACGGAACTCATAAAAAAGCCTTGGAACGAAAACCGAGTAAAAAGACAGACAGTCCCAACCGCAACCGCAGATCACTGCGGTCGTGGCCGTGGTCACCACTGTGGCCATGATCGCGGTGCACCGCGGTCACAGCCGCGGCCGCCACTGCGGCCACGACCGCAGCCCACCGCGGTTTCCACCGTGGGTGTAGCCGCGGCCATGACCGCGGCCCACGGCGGTCATAGCCGCCGAAATGCCCAATTTCGCCTATAAAAGGCAGTTTTCATCTCAGTTTTCAGTACACCTGCTTTGAGTTTTCAGCGATCACTCTCCCTCCTCGCTTCTTGCGATTCTTTACCGCTTTCTGCATTCATACATAGCATTCTTGTTTGAGTTTTGATCACCTTAAGTTAATCTTTAATTTGAGATCAAGCAAGCTGAAG
>CAOGCB010108339.1:0-10254 GCA_948266635.1 Cnidoscolus chayamansa
AGGACATATTATATCTGCAGAAGGTATTCAGGTCGATCCAAGCAAAGTGGAAGCTGTACTTAGCTGGCAACCACCTAGAAATGTCAGTGAGGTACGTAGTTTTCTTGGATTGGCAGGGTATTACAGGAGATTTGTCAAAGGATTCTCGATGATTGCTATTCATTTGACAAGATTGTTGCGAAAAGATGTTGTATTTGAGTGGGATAAGAAATCTCAAGTTAGTTTTGACAGGTTAAAGGAAAGTTCAACACAAGCACTAGTGCTAACTTTGCCTACTCCTGGAGTGGATTATGTAGTGTACAGTGATGCTTCGCTGAATGGGCTTGGCTGTGTATTAAGGCAAGATCGAAAAGTGATAGCTTATGCTTCTAGACAGCTAAAGCCATATGAGAAAAACTATCCCACACATGATCTTGAACTTGCTGCTATAGTGTTTGCTTTGAAAATATGACGACATTATTTGTATGGAGAAAAATGCTACATCTACACAGATCATAAAAGTCTGAAACACCTGGGCACACATAAAGAGTTGAATCTCAGGCAGAGGCATTGGTTAGAGTTGATAAAAGATTATGACTGCCTAATCGATTATCACCCAGGTAAAGCTAATTTAGTAGCATATGCATTAAGCAGAAAGACATTTGCTAGTGATAAAGGACTGAACCCCTAACTTCACCCCAAAAGCTAGCTCGGAGGGGAAGGGTTGAACCCAGCCTTATATTTAGCCCAGAATTATGTTCTGCGGGCGATGTGGGACGCATCATCCCCACCCTCATAAGACCCGACTGCCTCAGTCGGCGTTCTGACGAACCCTATGAGACACCGCCCTTACGGAACCAGGCTCTGATACCAAATGATAAAGGACTGAACCCCTAACTTCACCCCAAAAGCTAGCTCGGAGGGGAAGGGTTGAACCCAGCCTTATATTTAGCCCAGGATTATATTCCGCGGGCGATGTGGGACGCATCAGTTCTGTTTGGGTTGTGGATAGCCGACAAAATCAGCATATTTCTTACTAGTCAGGACTAGTTATACACTAAAAAGACTTGTTGAACTGTAGATACTGGATATAGTTAGACTACATAAGGTACTATTATTTATTGTGTCTGATAGGGACCCGAGATTTGCATCGAGATTTTGGAAGAAATTGCATGAAGCATTGGGTACTAAGCTGAAATTTAGTATAGCTTTTCATCGACAAACACATGGTCAGTCTGAAAGGGTGATCCAAGTGCTAGAAGATATGTTGCGAAATCATGCCATAGACTTTGAAGGATATTGGAAAAGATACTTGCCATTAGTAGAATTTGCTTATAATAACAGTTATCATGCTAGTATCAAGATGGCACTGTATGAAGCTCTCTCTATGGTAGAAAATGCAAAATTCCCCTTAATTGGGTTGAGGCAGGTGAGAGCAGACTTATGGGACCAGATTTGGTGAAACAGACAGAGGAGAAAGTGAAGATCATTAAAGAATGGCTGAAAGTAGCAAGTGAAAGACATAAATCATATGCATAATAGAAGCGAAAAGACATTGAGTATGAAATTGGTGATAAAATGTTTCTGAAAGTTTCTCCTTGGAAGAAGATTATCAGGTTTGGTAAAAAGGGTAAACTTAGTCCAAGGTTTATTGACCCGTGCGAGATTGTTGAGTGTATCAGACTATTAGCCTATAGACTTGCCTTACCACCTGAGTTGGATAAGATTTATAATATTTTTCATGTATCTATGCTAAGGAGATATATGTTAGACCCTTCACTTATCATTCCTTTGGAGAAAGTAGATGTTCAATTAGATTTGACCTACGAAGAAGAACCAGTTCAAATTTTGGCAAGAGAGGTCAAAGAGTTGAGAAATAAGAAAGTCCCACTAGCAAAAATATTATGAAGAAATCACAAATCTAAAAAAGTTACATGTGAGAGTGAAGAAATAATGAGACAATAACACCCTCAATTATTTGAATAGGGATAAAATTTTGAAACGAAATTTTCTTAAGAGGAGAAGAATTGTAACATCCTAAACTATGTAATATTGAGATTGACTAGAATATGTAAAGTTGCTATATGTAGTGAATGTTTAAAATATTCTGATTTGTTATGTGTAATTTAATTAAAACTATGCTAAAATAGTGATTTAAAACCTTAGTTTGAAACCCATGTGAATTGAAAACCTTAACGTATATTTGGAAATAGGAGAGATGAGCTAAAGGAAAAACAAGGCTCAGACATGAACCTTACATGATCATGTATCTCGGTCAAACTATGGAAGAGACAAAGTGTGACCGAGAATGTTAACTTAGGTCATGGATGGCTCGACCACAAAATAGAGGAGACAAGTTGTGCCCAAGACATCCAAAGACTTAACATGACTCGATTTGAAATATGGCGAGAGAGAGAGATGGAGAGATGGAGAAGCTTCGGTCAAGAAGGGACCATGACACCATGATATGGCCAAGAGGGAATGAGGCGAGATAAGGAGGGAAAGTCATGTAAAAGGCTCGATTTTGGCTAATTAGAAATTGTGTCTTGGTTTGAACAAGGAGTCGATTAAATGGAGTTTTAATGAAAATAAAACATGGACATTTAACCTAAATCATAGATAAAGAGGTGCTGACTCATCTTGGCCCCCTATCTATCACAGAGAAAGGATTAGTTTCATTATCTTTTAACTTAAATATTCCACCTATCCTAAGTGAAAGATTTAGCTGGAGGAGGTAAAATAAAAGTGGACAACTTGCCTATGATTTTTTCACTTTGGCAAAGAAACAACAGCTTAAGCTTATTTTCATTTTCTCTCAACTTCCTAACCTAAACAAGACTCAATTTTAAGTAAAGTTGGTGGAGACCCATTTTAAGTTTAAAGGAAGCCAGGAAAGCTTAAAAGGAAGTTTTGAAATGGAAGGAGTCACGGTCCAGAGCTCCAATTAGGGGATTACCAAGATATAGGAGGAGAAAGAGAAAATGAAAGGGATTACCAAGATATAGGAGGAGAAAGAGAAAATGAAAGGAAGGAAAGAAAAAGAGAGAGGAGAAAGAGAAAAGGAAAGGAAGGAAAGAAAAAGGAAGAAGAAATCTCTAAAACTAGGTTTAGTGTTAGACGTTAAGTATGCTAAAGTTTGGTGTTAGTTAAAGATGTACGTTTGGTGTTTGATGTTCAAATAAATTGACATATATAGTATGGTGATAAGTGTTCAATATGCTTGATGTTGCTAAACTTGAAATGAATGAATTTCCTGTTAAATGTTGATTATTTTAGGTTTCGGTAAGAATCTTGGAAAAGAAGAAGTGATAATCATTTGATATGAATCTGATAGCTCTTCATACACAACAATCCATTCCCTCGAGGATTATTACAAGCAAAGAAATTCAAGGTAGGGGCATGAAGAACGAAAGCTTCAGTGGAAATGCCATAATCATAAGCTATTCAGCCCAGATCACATTCAATAATTGAAAATGCTATATCAAAAACTGAGGGGATTTCATCTAGTTCATCATTTGTGGAAATAGTTGGATGATCCAATACCATGAGTGAACGTGACTGTATTTAGGATTCATAAATTTCATCAGTTATATAAGGGTTTTGAGAGGACGTTGTTACGGTGTTTGGGTTATGACTAGAAGATTAAGAAGTAGAAGATGAAGATGGCATTGGAATATAAAAATAACGAAGAGAAAGTTACATGAGTTCAGGAATAGAAGTTTGTGAATGGTGGTGAGGGGATAGAAGAGAGAAGCGAATGACAGTAAATGGAGCATACGAAGGGGAATGAATAAGGCACTCTATTTATAGGCCTTGAAAAAAACCTAGAATAGGAATGGTCATCACTCAAAAGATTGACGCAGTGTAATTTTACTAGGGTATTTATAGCATTTGGTGTGGAAGGACGCGCTTTGAGTAAACATTAATGAGCCAACATGTAAACGACGCTTCACTGAAGGAATCCTCGAAGAATGGGTGCCATCATGGCCATGCCTAACAACAGTTTGAATTAAAGTTTCTAGATATGAAAACCGCCATTTTAGAGACATGATGAGGTGGCATCTAGAATGTTACTCAGGACATGTCATCCTTCGGGTCAGAAGGAAATCATATATTTGATAAGAAATATAGCTCGGTAGCTCGACATGTCTAGACCGAAAGAAAAGTAAAAAGAAAAATAGAAGAGAAAATAGAAATTTTCATTGGATTTTCCTTGGTTCAAATTGATATAATGTAAACTATTTTTGGGAGAAGCAACACATATAAATTTTTTCTAATATTTTGCTATGCTTGAAGCACTGAGGACACTACTATAATTAACATGTGTATATCATTTAAAAAGAAAAGTATAAAATTCAAATCATTCTCAAGCCTAATTAGTTTCATTTACATGTCTTTTTTTTTCATTATTTATCATTCGGACTTTGCCCATTTATTTTTCAATCGTTCATCATTAAGATACTATCCATTTATTTTTCATCATTCATCATTCAGACCATGTCTATTTATTTTTCAGTCATTTATCATTCAGACTATGTCCATTTATTTTCAATCATTTAGCATCCGAACCATATCCATTTATTTTCAGACATTTATCATTCAAACCATACCCATTTATTCATTTATTTTTTAGTCATTGATCATTTGGACCATCTCCATTTATTTTCAGTCATTTATGGTCTGGACCATGTTCATTTATTTATTTTTCAGTCATTTATTGTTCGAACCGTGTCCATTTATTTATTTTTTTAGTAATTTATCCTTTGAACTATGATTGTTTCTTTATTTTCAAGTCATTTATTATTTGAACCATGACCATTTATTTATTTTTCAGTCATTTATCATTCGGACTATGTCTATTTATTTATTATTTAGACATTTACTTTTCATTCATTTATTATTAGGATTATGTCCATGTCCTTTTTACTCATTTATTACTCAGACTATGTCCATTTTAACTTCAACAATTTATCTTTTGAACCATGTTTGATTTTATTTCAACAATTCATCATTCTAATTTTACCTTTCCATAGTTTGAAATTGAAAATTTAAATTTTTTGCAATTTAAAATTTCAATTTCAGGTTATAGTCCATTTTAAAATTGTGGTTGTGCAACCTTAGTTGATACGTTACTCATATTTAATTAAAAAAAAAAAAAAAAAAAAAAAGAGAACTATTACTCCATTCAATCTCCACTCTTCTCTAGCTTAACAGAGCTGAAGAATGATTGGATGTGATTAAGGTTGATTGAATGGCCATTTAAATAAATGGTCTGTCCAATCTTAATTTACCAAATAATTGCCTGTTTTATTTTGCCCAACAATTATCTTGGCAGCAATATACTGAGCAAAAGATTAACAGTTTATCGCCGAGCAATTCTTTTAGCAATTATTTGTCTAATAATCTTACTCATTGCCTTATACTGAATTATTCAAGGTGTAATTACATTTTCGAATAATAATCCTTATGGTACTAGCTTATCGAGCGATATCATCCCTACAAGCTAGTCAAATCAAGATTATTTATAAAATTTTTAGCTTCATGTTTGTTCCCTTCTCCAACAATGATTATGAACCAATCCATAAGCCACAATATTTTACCGCTGATTTCAGGAATCCTCAAGTAAATAGAATATAGCATGTTCAAGAAATAAAAAAAAAAAAAAGAAAGGATTATGTGAACTTAAAACATTATTCAGTTTAGTACCATCAAGCAATTGAAAAAGTGAAACTTAGCTAACACAATAGTGGCTACAAAGAGTGAAATTAAGGTTAACCCACTTTTATCACAATGCATGTTGATTTTAGTTAATATTTTACTTCCTAAAATCCATTTATATGCCAATAATATCTATTTTCCTCCCCATGACTAAGGACACAACAGTGGAGCAAGAGATGATCATAAGAACCATATTCATATTAGTTGCTATTGTGTCTGTAGATGCATCGTCTTTGCCATATAACTTTTTTTGTTTTCTTCCTCTTTATCTTTTTGCCCAACCTTTGCTGGTTAACCCACTAAATCTGCTAAATTTCTCATTCATTTGCTTTAGATATTATCTACAAAACAACTGCTAATTGAGTTGTTTTTCTTTTCTTTCTCTTCAATTCTTTGATTAATTAAATTAAATTAATTAAAATCACTTGATGAATATTGTGTTTGTATGTAAGAGCATTGTTTTTCAATTTATGATAATGTAATACCATCATTCTTTAATTTTCAGCTATATAACAACGTTGTCCTTCAACTTTAATCATTATCACAAAATTGTTCTTCAATTTTTTGCTGACGAGGGAAGAGAGAGAAAAAAAAGTAGCTGATGTGGTAATTTTTTTGCTGACGTGGTAAAATATCATGTAAGTAAGTGACCTGCTAACCGGCTATAGTAGGTGAAAATGATTTTTGTGTTATAATATTTATAGTTGAGGATGTTTTATATTACAATTTTAAGTTAAGGGATAATAATGTTATGCAGGTCAAAGTTCAAGGACAACATGTGATATTTACCCTAAATAATTGTCTTTGAACGTGGTGACATACTTCATTTTTATTTAGTAATTTGCTTGTTGGTCATGATGTTTGTATGCGGGTCGTCTCGCTTTTCCTGGCTTCATCTTTTAAGGTCTTTTACTTAGTCCTTCTTATTTGCTTTAATGTAGATGGAGTAAAGGAGAGCAGTCGACTGCTTTAGCAACTTCTACTACTTCCAGCTTACAGGTTAGATTGGTGTTCCAATTTAATTTTCAAAATTGCTACAGTATAATTCTCTTAGTGTCAGAGTTATCCGTTACTTTTGCAGAGTTATATGGGCCAGAGCGACACTGCTCGCTGGAGAAGTTATCTTATAATTCTATATTTTTATTGCCTGGAAATGTTAATAAATCCCATTGAATAGCTTATCTTTGTTACATGTCCTGATCTATTACCTTCCTTTGTGAAAAGACATGCTTCTAGTTTATTATCTTAAAAAAAAAGTAGCTAACTCACTTTCTTTATTTCCTGCCCATAGGCTCTTTTCAGGAGCTTTCTGAGTGGAATGCCCAGTATAGGCAAAAGTGTGGATTTATATTTCTTATATGTGCATCCGAACGGAGTACTGATGAAATTACTCTTGTTGAGCGATGGTGGCCCAAGTCATATACATTTATATTCTTAAAAGAGGAGATGACCATAACCCTTCAGAATATAGGGTTTGCTTATGCGTTTGCCTATACATGGACATTCACATTGTAACTAACCAAGATTATGTGAGATGTTATTAGATATTATATCACCTAATAATGAGATTAAATGAAAATATATTAATATAAATTGACAGTAGAAGAATTCAACCAAATTCTAGAGGACTCAAATGAGGATGTTGTTCAGAGATATATAAGAGCATATATTTTGAGAAAAATTGGTTATATTTTTAGTGATTTATCAACTTCTCATGTTAATTTCATGTTTTGGGCTCTTTTTGCACATCTAGAGCAAACATGCAATTATAGTTAGGAGCTTCGTGCTTAGCTTGGTTATATAGGAAGTTTTGTCATATTGCATCCCCATCAGTAACTTAAATGGCTGATCTGCTGTTCATACTTCGGATATGAGGATGAGATAAGATTACATTTGTACCACCTAGGCTATTGAATAAATATCCACATCATGGTGCCTCTTGGGTAGTAGTTATGTAAAATCTAACTTTTTTATGTTGAATTTGCTTTAAAATGTAATATCATGTTTTCACTCTATTGTAGATGGACTAATGCTAGACAAATCACATAGGTCGTTATGCTTTGGTTGAGTTAAGATATCAATTAGACAAAATGTTACCAAAACATATAATAAATAACATGAATATATATCATTTTTTAGTTTACTTAAAAAATGAATGGTTAATTTCAAATAATTTAAGAGGCATATAGTTAATATGTGATCGAGTTACTCTTAGAATATTGTCATCAAGGGAGAGCTATTTGGAGAGCTGTTATACCATTAATATTCTTCCACGTCATTGAGTAGCATCAACTAGACAGAGTGATGTGATAATTTAGATTACAATAATATATTCCAGCAAAACTACAACAATATGCTTCTCTCCATGATATTGACTTGAGAAAGTCTTACACAAACTAGGCTATTATTGTTTATTCAAATAGGATAGCTTAGCAGAACACCTGAGAACATAAAGTCATAGTAGCATTATCAAAGACAACACCATTCAAAAAATAGGGTATTGAGGCATTGGATTTCCATAAAAAGAGTTGCACTCGAACCATTTATATGTTCAATTTTTACTATACTTTCTTATTTAATTATCATAAATATTTTTCACTGATATCTTCTTCAACATAAAATTTTCTTTTATCTTTATGAGGATGAAGCAGAGCATTATTGTGTTCTTATTAGAAATCCTACAAGTGACAATATTGAGACTATATCCAACATTCTTAATTATGTATCATTCTCACTTATGGAAGATAGAAGACAAATACAAATACCATCACCATAGAATGCACCACAAGGTCTACAAAGCATGGATGACCCAAATGACCTACCAATTCCAAAATCATTTCCAATAGTAGGTAAGGGTAGGAGTCGAGGTCAAGGCGTGGCCATGCACATGGAGGTAGTCAAGTCACATCATCACAACAATCTCAATCCAAAAATATTTATCTTGTGCCACCACCTATGTAATACTACATGGGCACGACTTAGCAAGATGTTGAAACTTCATCCCATGTAAAATTGAAAGCATATAGTTTTATGACAATTAATGGTTGGATGGTTGGTCTTTTTGATGAAAATACCATCTTCTGAATGGATTCATGGTGGTTGTGGTACTTAAAATATGTAGCAATCATAAACAGCAGTTGGATCGATATTTCCATTATTTGCATCTGAACTAACGATAGAACTATCGAGTTCACAAAATTATTTTCTTTCTAGTTTTATGTATGCACCTCCTAATTATACAGTTGAGTATGTGGTGGTTTGTTTGGCCACAAGTTACTTTTATTGATGTGAATGTTTTGACTACATAAGATTAAAATTATCTTATAATAGGCCCATGGTATAGGCAGTTACGAAGTCCACATGAGAGGAGGCATCTAGGATGTGGCACAGGCAATCCCTAAATATTGTGTATTATTTCTTATCCATTATTTTTAATGGATGCCCAATTGTACTCTTATTTGTACATATAAAATTATTAATTTATTTAATCTTTCTTATGTATTTATATGCAAATACATTATAAAAAAAAAAATTACATTACATACATTCATAATTTTTAATTTACATGTTTTCTTGTTGTGATATTCTCCACTACAAATTGAATAATTTATGGGAGATGTGTCTTTATTTTATTAGTTCTCTAATCCATCTTATTACAAATCCTAAAGTTGCCTTTTTTATCCTTATTTTATAACTGACTATTTGTTGCAAACCAATAATTAGAGTGGCCAAAAGGATAAAATATTTATAAATAACATTTTATGGTAAGATCTTACTTATAATAATTGTATATGAGCTGGTTGTTGTCAATACAATGGGATATGCATGCAGTAATAACTTGGGGACTCTTGAAATTTGCCACATGTACACCTGTGATATACTAACTTAACCATTTGTTTTTTTCTACCACAAGTTGTGATAATTTCACACACTATTTTTTTACTTTTAAAATGTCTGATCCGATGTTCGTTTGCTGATAATTTTTGACACGATCCGTTTACACGACACGTAATTAAGCGGACTTGGATTTATATTAAATGGATTTTGGTCATAAATGGGTCAACTCGTTTATGACACGATAAAAATACAGGTCTAAACAGATTAACCTACTTAACCCGATTAGACATCCAATAACACGTTTATTTAAATAGATTAATAATTAACTTATCTTATATTAATTTATTTAAATATATTATAAATATTATGATCTATTTATTTAAATTAAATTTGTTAAATAATTAATTTTATTTAAAATAATAATATTTTAATTTTAAATATCCATTTATAAAATATAAAATCATCTCATCCATTATTTTCATATAAATATATGTAAATTTAATTGATTTATAAATATTTAGATTTAAATAATAGTTATATAGATATTAATAGTATAGTTAAATAATATTATTTAATTTTAATTTATTTTAACAAATTAAATATATTGTATTATGAGACTAAAATAATTATTTATTTAAATTAATTAAATATTTAGTGGAGTATTATATGATATAATATTAATTTAATTATTTAAACGGGTTACACAGGTCAACCCGTTTA
>CAOGCB010108388.1:0-23648 GCA_948266635.1 Cnidoscolus chayamansa
AAAAAAAAAAAGAATAATGGAGTAATTAAATATGAAATATTATATAAATTTGAAGTATATAAATTGTATAAAAGAGGAGATCATCATCTCTTTCTGTCATCACTCTTTAGCTCCTCCATATATTCTTACACAGAGCATTACCAATCTCTCTCTCATTTCTTTCTTTTTATATATTCTCTCTCTTTCTCACACACCTTCTCTGCTGAAAAATTCCCCTTTTTTTTATTTATTTATTTAATTAAGAGGAGTGGAATAACCAAAGAAAAGATTTTTAAAAGAAAAAAACAGATAGAGAGGAACAGAGATAAAAGCCTCTCTTACAGACACAGACAGAGATAAAGAGAGAGCATGAACACCTCCTCTTCTGCTTCCATTTCCGCAATCCATCTTCTTAGATCTTAGTTTTTCTTCTGGTCCTCTCCAAAATGGTAAAATTCTCTATCTTTTCCTCTAACTTTGTACTGATCTCTGTCAAACATTTTCTGGGTCTTGATCTGCATCAATTCTATGCTTAATTTTCATTGTTTGGATAATCAGGACTTCTAGGTCCGGTTCTGATTGGTTTCAGAAACATCAGATGATCCCAGATTGGATTTAACAAATACCCACTTTGGTTTTTTGATTGGGCACCAATCAGATTCTGTCTTTATTGTTATATAAGGTATGGTTTCTTACTTGCCTGATTGTTATTTCTAATTTGATCTGTTCCATTGTTTTTATGCTTGCCAAAAATCGGTGATTTTTCTCCTTTTATGGCTATCTAGTGCCATCGATAATACAAATTGTGTTTCCTATTGTTTGGTTTAATGATAAGGAAGCTACATATTCTGGATTTCAAGCTAGATTCTTGATTGACTTGCCAAACTTGTTGAATTGGGTGTCGTGTTCTGATTTTGTTTTGCGTTTGCGATTCGTGTTAGTGATTGATGTGGCAATTTGTTGGAATGAGTGATTACAGAAAAAGATGGAATCGGATCTTGGTAAGCTCTTCATTGGTGGGATTTCTTGGGACACTGACGAGGAACGTCTGAAGGAATATTTTAGCAAGTATGGGGAAGTGGTGGAGGCGGTGATCATGAGAGATAGAACTACAGGCCGTGCTCGGGGCTTTGGTTTCGTGGTCTTCGCGGATCCTGCTGTTGCGGAGAGGGTCATTATGGATAAACACATGATTGATGGACGCACCGTGAGTAGCTTGATTGCAAATGTCCTACATGCATTGTGATTTTATTGACTGTATCTTGTTTTTTTTTATTTTTTGTTTTTTGTGTTTATTCAGTTTTGATCTAGTAAAAGGCTAAATTTACAAATAAGAGACTTGTTTCTGTTCTTAATTCAGCTCGAAATTTACATTTCACTCAGGGATAGAATCTTAATCTGTTTCTTGCTTGAATTTACCTGCAAACATCTGAAGTTTTAACTCGGGAGACATTCTTATGCCTCAATTATGCTTGAGTTCTGACTTAGAGAAGTCAAATAATAAAATAGTTGTATCTCTAGATCTCCAGTGCCGAGTACTGAATTTACAACCATTTTCAGGTTGAAGCAAAGAAGGCTGTTCCAAGAGATGATCAGCACATTTTGAATAGAAACACTAGCAGTATTCATGGTTCTCCAGGTCCTGGACGCACCAAAAAGATTTTTGTTGGAGGTCTGGCTTCTACAGTTACAGACAGTGACTTTAAGAAGTACTTTGAGCAGTTTGGCAATATCACTGATGTTGTTGTGATGTATGATCACAATACGCAGAGGCCAAGAGGCTTTGGCTTCATCACTTATGATTCAGAGGATGCTGTGGACAGAGTTCTGCATAAAACATTTCATGAACTTAATGGCAAAATGGTTGAGGTCAAGAGGGCAGTCCCAAAGGAGCTATCCCCAGGGCCTAGTCGGAACCCTCTGATAGGATATAATTATGGTTTGAGTAGGACCAACAACTTCCTTAATGCATATGCTCAGGGATATAATATGAGCTCAGTTAGAGGTTTTGGAATGAGGATGGATAGTAGGTTTAGTCCTCTTGCTAGTGGTCGAAGTGGATTTCCACCATTTGGTACTACTGGTTACGGCATGGGTATGAATTTAGACCCGGGGTTGAGTCCAAGCTATGCTGGGGGTGCTAACTTTGGCAATAGTCCAGGGTATGGGCGGATTTTAAGTCCCTATTACAATGGGAATTCAAGCAGGTATAGTACCCCAATAGGTTACGGTGTGGGGAATGCAAGGAATGATTCTGTTTTAAGCCCAACTAATCGTAATGTCTGGGGAAATGGGAGTCTTAACACTGCTTCTAATCCTCCCAGCCCTGGTGCTTTCTTGGGTTCTGGAAATGGAAGTTTTGGAGTTTCATTTGGGAATAGTGGAGCCAACTGGGGCCCTTCTCATGTTTCAGCTCAAGGTAGTGGAAGTGCTTCTGGTTATACTAGTGGGAACATGGGTTATGGGAGTTCTGGTGATAACAGCTATGGGTTAGGAGGGGGAGGATATGGAAGGAACAATGGTACTGGTGCAGCAACAAATTCATCATTTGCTGGGTCAACTGGTGTTTATGAAGGGTCATATGGGGATTTGTACCGTGGTGGTTCAGTTTATAGTGATTCAACTTGGCGGTCTGGCACTCCTGAGCTAGATGGTGCTGGTTCATTTGGTTATGGGCTTGGCAATATAGCTTCAGATGTTACTACCAAAAGTTCTGAGGGTTATATTGGAAGTTATGGTGTTACAAGTAGACAATCTAATAGAGGTAATTCTCTTCTGTGGCTTCTTTGAATAATCTTCTGAATTTTCTCTGAGTTAATTTAGATTATGACCAATAGCTAAGAGATCAAAGACGAGCCTTATGCAACTTGTATGATTACTGAAACTTTACAGGAAGTTATTCTTGAATGCTTGCATATAATTGCATTTATTTTCCTTATATTGATTAGTTCATAGGGAATAGCCGTTGAAGCTTGCTTGATAAAAGAAAATATGGTCATATCCACTCAACGTACTGATGTTGCTAACATCTTGTGTGGATGATTAATCAACGTTGTGCCTCTTAAATCACTCATTTTGTGTGTTACTCGGTATCATGTAGCGGCTGTAGCGGGTCACATCTAATAGATGTTATAATTATTTAGTCCGACTCTGACCTCTATTTGTGGTTTTATTTCTGAAGTTGCTGAATGATTTGTATCAATGATTTATCAGAACTTCCGCATTGGTATTAATTAAAATTAACTAATTAATTGTAGAACCCTCATACAGTGGAGTGCACATTCAGATATTTCATTCTCTCTTTCACTGTCTCTCTCTGTGATTTGGCTGGCCAGAAGTTGAACATTCTTTTATGTGTTTATCATATGCATTTCATGCAGCCTAAAGTGGAATTCAATGTTTAAAATCTATAACAATTCAAAATTATGCCCATGATACTTGCTTCACTGTGAGTTGGCCTAGTTTTTAATTATGCGCCATATGTGTGTTGTGAGTTTGTCACGGAAGCATGTGATCAAATACTTGAGTTTCAATTATACAATGGAAGATAACATATTACACATTAGCACATGAATTGCACATTACGTGAACCCTTTTTCCCTGATGAGTGTATGGCAATTGCTGGCATGTATATACTAATTTTTTTTCTCTTTAATCATTATATTCTTCAGGAATTGCTACCTAGGAGGATCTGTTACTGGATGTCACAAGATAATTGTAGGTGAGGGGAATCGGCATAAACAGGTGAAAGGGTTGTGAATTTGCGTACATCTCTCTCCTGAATTTAATCAGCTTATAAGGAAATTGATCTTAGTGCTAACGAGGGTTCTTGATTTGAATTATACACAATCAGAGTGAAGCAGTTACAAGGATTTTATGTAAGGTTTGAGATTTGAATTTCATTTTTTTTTACTTCTTTTAATTAGTGAAAAGCTTAGGTTCCTTTCTTGGCATTTGAGTGAGGTGTAAAATCAGATTGCGGGATATATACTCAGGAAGATTGGTTCCCATAGATGTGTTGTGCATCTTCAGCAAGGCACGCCAGTGATAGTACTCTTAAAAATGGGGTATTAAATTTTTTTTTTCTTTTTTGTTTTTGAGTAATGCCTGGAGAAGGTGCTGGTTGGTGTCTTCATATTTTTCTTGTTTATTTGGGATTTGTCTTTCTACCAAGATTGTATGCAAGCTTCTGTTTGATCTGTCAGTGTGAAACATTACAAGGGATTCTCTTTCATGTTACCCTGCAAATAAGTTACAAATATTCTGATTCATTTTTTTTTTCAATTCTACAGTGTATCACACTTAAACTAGAAGAATGTTAAGACTTCATTCGTGATTATTGTTGGTGATATTTGGATTAGCTTGTTTCTTATTGATGCTACTGATATCTGAATCGTAATGTACTTATTATCTGATGAACTTAGCTGTAAGGTGACGAAAGGTTTGAATATTGAATTTTTTTTTTAATTTCCAGTGGTTGCATGCATTTAAAACTTTTTGGTAGTATCTATCATGGGTTTCTGTCTGCTAAATTGGTATTGAATTTCTGATCTTTTAGGCTATTCTGTGTGGTCATGCCATCTCTTATCCAAACCTCTACATAGCAGGATATCTTTTGCTTCAACTTCAAATCACTTTCACTTGATTTTTCATTTTTTCTTTAAGTACGTCAAAACAGACGCATTATTTGTGGTCATCCTCTTCCCTCTCACACAAAAGCAAAATGTGTTAGAAAGCTGTTTAAGGCCATATTTCGTCCTTGTTAGTTTTCCCCTACAGTTTTCTGTGTTTGGTACCTTGTTTTTGCTCCTGGTATTCAATGGATGGCAGTGCCAGAGCCAGAGCCAGATCTCTCTTTGGTCAAGGCAGGAATAATACCAAATTCTTGTTTTTCTTCTGGACCACACAATTTCTTGTACGATACCAACTCTGGATGGATAACTAAATTGTTTAAGCTCTGCTTTTGACAATCTGAAATTTAAGTTCAATTCAAACTGGGTTAAATCAAAATTTGGCATTAAACTGAGCAAGATTAAATCTAATTGGAGATAGATGGTATCTCATTCTGCAACCAACATAACCCAAACTCACTAGAAATGGCCCAATGAATAATAATGACCTTTTAGGGTCCCAAATGGCAAATGGTACCTAAGGGGCGATACCCAGAGTTGATTAGTATGGACTTGGGTCCATCAGGGAACATAGATGATGGCATTTGCCTTTTGAAAAGTGGTATGCATTTTATTCTAGGGAACAATCCATACCCAAAAGCTAAAATCTCATCATCTAAAAGCCACTATATTACCAGACCCAAGTTGCCTTATTTTTGGGACCCACATTTCGGAGTGGAATGAGACATGTGGGTCCATCACACCTTGACTACTATTACCATTGTGAGCTGCTGCCAGCAAGGCAAATCCTGAAGCATGCATTACTCCCAAGGCTTAATGGGTGTTTGGTCTGAAGCATATCATAAATTTGGTGCACATTTTTCTTTTCAACTTTCCAAACAAAAACCACTTTCTTTGCCCTCAAGATAAAAAAGAACAAAAAAAAAAATCTAAATATTTAATATAAAAATAAATTTAATATATTACATTACTTTCAATTTATTTTTAAAGGTATTAAATATGAAAAAATAGTAGCTTTTTTAACTTTTTTAAAAAATACTCGTTAATTCAGAATTTTCTAAGATAATTTGCAATTTAAGGGTACGTTGGAGTAATCAAATCAATTTTTTTAAATATGAAAATGAGAGTAATTATTTGGTTATTATATCAAATTTTATTAATGAAAAAAAAATATAATTTTATATATCTTGATTTGTGGGGAAAGGATCCCTTAAATAGAGGTTAATTTGTCTGATACTGATTGCTTTTTTCCTGTTTTGCTTTATAGGATTCTCTTTTCTTTCCAATAGGAAAACAAGAATATGTGATTTTCTTGAACCCCAAAAGGTCAAAAAGCTCCTCCTTTCCATCATCACCTCACAACTCTGATTTTTTTTTTTTAATTTTATTCAAGTAGATTTTTTTTTACAGCAATAGTATTTGAAAGAAAATGATGTTTGTAACATAAATCAAAGAGTAACATAACCATGAGCAAACGATTCCTTATTGCAAGTCTGATGCATTCTGTAAGTTAATTACCTGAATCAAATTTATTAACCTAAGGTTTGGTCGTATGTTGTCCTCGAGGCGCAAATGCTGAATCTCACGAAAATTATTACTAAAGCTATCCATAACCCTTTTTCAAAGCTGAAACAAGCTTTCCTAAAGGAATCCTTCACCAAGAAGCTGAGAACACTAGTTCTTCTCTCTCTCATTGCCACCATTGTCAAATATCTGACAAATTATGCGCAACTCAGCAAATCTCCACCGAAAAAACAAAAGGGTCCCTTTTCCTCTCTGTATATTGCATCAAGAATAGTTTCTTTTCTTGGAACATGCACTGCTTCCAAATTTTTCTTTGAAACAATGTTCAGGTAAAGCAGATAGAGCTGGAGCTAGAGCTAGCTTCCCGTCTTAGCAATGGCATCAAACCAGAACCTAAGAGATATAAACTGGCTTCTGCTGGCCATTAGTTCACAAACCCTCAATCTCCAGAGCATTTCCTTCTATCTTTCTCAACCAGCTTCAGGCTGTTACCAAGAAACAGAACACTCTCTCAATATAAACATCTCCAAGGACAACATTTCCAACTTCTCCCACATCCTGTCAGACTTGGGCACTGCCAAAAACATTCAATCTTCTTTAACAAATCTTGAGTTTCACCGAGTCGATTGGGGACTAGAGCAAGTACTATATCTTGGAATGTTGCTCCAGAGCAGTCCAAGTATCAAGCAGCTTGTGTTTCGACGAAACATATTTAATACAGAATGCTTATGCGAGCTTTCTGAAATTCTAAAAAGGAATACGGTGATTAAAGAAGTCACGTTTTCAGAATCAGGTGTAGGGTCCGCTGGAGCTGGGCTTATAGCTGCTGCTCTTAAGTTCAATGAGAGCTTGGAAGAGCTGCAGATATGGGAAGACTCGATCGGGTCAAAAGGTGCAGAGGAGCTTTCAAAGATGATCGAAGTTAACTCAACATTGAAGCTCTTGACAATTTTTGATTCACACTATATTACCGCAACTCCACTTATATCAGCTGTTTTGGCAAGGAATAGGACCATGGAGGTCCATGTTTGGGCTAGAGAAAATGGAGGGAAAAGTTCCAAGGTGGTAGAGTTTGTGCCTGAGAACAGCACGCTTCGAATTTACAGGCTAGACATGTCTGGCTCTTGCAGGGTTGCTTGCTCTCTAGGATGGAACTCAACAGTGAAATCACTGGACATGACTGGAGTCCGGCTGAAATCAGGCTGGGCTAAAGAGTTTCGATGGGTCTTGGAACAGAATCGGAGCCTCAAGGAGGTAAGATTGACAAAAACTTGCCTCAAGAACAAGGGAGCTGTATATGTTGCAGCTGGACTCTTTAAGAACCAGAGTTTGGAAAGCTTGTATATTGATGGAAACTGGTTTAGTGGGATAGGTATAGAGCATTTGCTATGCCCTTTGAGCAGGTTCTCTGCCCTGCAAATCCAAGCAAATATAACACTCAAGACTTTGACCTTTGGGGGAGGGAGAACAAAAATCGGAAGAGATGGTCTCACAGCAATTATACAGATGCTGACGACTAATGAGACTCTAACCAAGTTGGGAATATGCGATGATGAGAGTTTGAGACCAGACGATTTTGTCAAAATTTTCAGGAGCTTAGAAAGGAATGCAAGTTTGAGACGCTTGTCTTTGCAAGGTTGTAGAGGGGTTCAAGGAGAGTTTGTACTCGAGACAATAATGGACACATTGCAGGTGAATCCTTGGATTGAGGACATTGATCTTGCAAGAACACCCATGCAGAATTCAGGGAAGACTGATGGAATTTATCAAAGACTAGGCCAGAATGGAAAGACTGAACCAGAAGCAGACACAGCTGATTTGCTCAAGGACATGCCTCTTACTGAGCCAAAGAGCTGCAGGGTCTTCCTTTGCGGGCAAGAATATGCAGGTAAGGATCTCCACGTTTTAAGGAATATACATTGGTTTGTAAAACTGCCATTTACCTAATTTTGCCTTGAACTCAAAAGCCAAAACAGAAATGCTTACTCCTTTAAATTCCTCTTTGCAGGCAAGACTACACTTTGTAACTCCATATCACAGAACTTCTCGTCTTCAAAGCTTCCCTACATGGACCAAGTGAGAACTCTAGTGAATCCCGTTGAACAAGCTGTTAGAACAAATGGAATGAAGATAAAGGCTTTTAAAGATGAAGACACCAAGATATCTATATGGAATCTTGCTGGCCAGCATGAGTTCTTCTCCCTCCATGATCTCATGTTTCCAGGACACGGAAGTGCATCATTCTTCCTTATCATATCCAGTTTGTTCAGAAAACCCAGCAACCGAGACCCAAAGACAGCCCAAGAGACAGAAGAAGACCTGCAATACTGGCTCAGGTTCATAGTTTCCAACTCAAGAAGAGGTATCCAACAATGCATGCTACCAAATGTAACTATAGTCCTCACACATTGTGACAAAATCAATCAATCATCAGAAAACTTGCAGCTCACTGTGACTTCTATTCAGAGACTACGAGACAAGTTCCACGGATTTGTCGACTTCTATCCAACTGTTTTCACAATTGATGCAAGATCTTCTGCGTCAGTTAGTAAACTCACTCATCATCTTCGGAAGACAAGCAAGACAATACTTGAAAGGGTACCTCGAGTTTATCAACTTTGCAATGATCTAATTCAAATTTTATCAGACTGGAGAGCAGAGAACTGCAACAGACCAGCAATGAAGTGGAAAGAATTCGGTGAGCTTTGCCAAGTGAAGGTTCCACCATTGAGAATTCGTTCTAGACATGATAATAAAGAAAAGATGGAAATGAGGAGGAAAGCAGTAGCCAGTTGCCTTCATCATATAGGAGAACTGATTTATTTTGATGATTTGGGCTTCTTAATCTTAGATTGTGAGTGGTTTTGCAGTGAAGTGCTTAGCCAACTAACAAACTTGGATGTCAGAAAGCAAAGCTCTATGGAGAATAATGGCTTCATTGGCAGGAAAGAATTGGAGAAGATTCTAAGAGGAAGTTTACAAAGTCAGATTCCCGGAATGGGTTCAAAGGTCTTCGAGAACTTGGAGGCCAATGACCTTGTGAAAATGATGCTCAAACTAGAATTGTGCTGTGAACAAGATACATCAGATCCAAATTCTCCGCTATTAATTCCCTCAATTCTTGATGAAGGCAGAGGGAGGCCACAAAGGTGGCAGTTAACTACGCCTGACTGCATTTATGCAGGGAGGCATCTTGAATGTGATGATTCAAGCCACATGTTTCTCACACCTGGTTTCTTTCCTCGTCTGCAGGTAATATTTGAATTTACTTTATTTCGTTGTTGTTCCAGATATGTACTGAATTATAATAATCGAATAAGCTTAAATCGCTTAGAGAATGGCATAGATTATTTTCTTATGGTACTTCACTGAGAACACATGCCAGGATACTCCTGAAAATATCTTCTAATTCTTGCTAAAGTTTCAATTGCTTTTGAAACCAGGTTCATCTTCATAATAAAATCATGGCACTAACGAACCAACATGGAGCAACCTACAGTCTTGAAAAATACCTAATCTCAATAAACATCAATGGCATTCACATCAGAATAGAACTTGGAGGACAGCTTGGATACTACATTGATATTCTAGCTTGCTCCACCAAGAACTTGACAGAAACATTAAGACTCATTCACCAGCTCGTAATTCCTGCAATCCAGAGTTTGTGCCATGGCGTCACATTGACAGAAAGTGTCATGAGGCCTGAATGTGTGCAAAATTTGACGCCCCCCAGGTACAGGAAAAACCAAAATGTGCCTGTGCAGCGATTGAAACAGGCACTGCTTTCAGTTCCTGCTGATAGCCTATATGACTATCAGCACACTTGGGGTGCAGTTTTGGACTCTGGCAGAACAATTCTAAGAGCTGGATTTGATCTTGCTCGAAACCTCCTATCAGATGATGACTTCCGGGAAGTATTGCACAGAAGATATCATGACTTGTATAATCTTGCCACAGAACTGGATGTCCCACCGGAGAGAAATCCAGATGGTACTGATCAACCAGGCAATGAACTGGGCACAGTTGATCCAAGTTTCGCTGGAATTGCGAAGGGAGTGGAACAAGTTCTTCAGAGACTCAAGATTATTGAACAAGAGATAAGAGACTTGAAGCAGGAGATACAAGGGCTGAGGTACTACGAACACAGACTTCTCATAGAGCTTCATCGCAAAGTGAACTACCTTGTGAACTACAATGTGCAAGTGGAAGAGAGGAAAGTACCTAACATGTTCTTTTTCGTCAGAACAGAGAACTACTCGAGAAGATTGGTCACTAACTTGATCTCTGGCATGACCGCACTCCGGCTCCACATGTTATGTGAATTCAGGCGAGAAATGCATGTTGTTGAAGATCAGATGGGTTGTGAAATTATGCAGGTTGATAACAGGGCAGTGAAAAGCTTAGCTCCATATGTGAAAAAATTCATGAAATTGGTAACTTTTGCTCTAAAGATAGGAGCCCATCTGGCAGCTGGAATGGGAGAAATGATACCAGATTTGAGCAGAGAAGTTGCTCATCTGACTGGTTCTTCTGTCATGTATGGAGCAGCAGGAGCAGTTGCTGCCGGAGCTGTGGGAGCTGCAGCTATGGGACGATTTGAGGGAATCAGGAACAGAAGCAGAAGTACAGAAAGTTCAAGAGATATTCAACAAGAAACAAGAACAGCACAACAATGGGTGGTTGATTTTCTGAGGGATCGCAGGTGTTCAACTGGAAAGGACATTGCAGAGAAGTTTGGATTGTGGAGAGTGAGGTACAGGGATGATGGACAAATTGCATGGATTTGTAGGAGGCACATGAGCATAAGAGCAAACGAAATAATTGAAGTACCCACTTGAAACTGTGTATATGCCCAGTGCCCAGGAGTATGCAAAATGGAGTTTATTCTTCTTATTTTCTTTGCAATGTATCATGGGATAGGGCAATGCAGATACCCTTGTAATGTTCCCAAGCCTTACTGTAATTAATTCCACTTTAGTGACAAAAAAAAGCCTGTTTATCAGAATCAAACAATTAGTAATGAATGCTTTTACCAGGCCAGTAGTGCTTAGAGTATATTAGATTTCTTTCATTTGTGTAAACAAAAGGGTTGATTTGTACTAATCTTATTATATCAACTCCATTGGGAAAATAGACCACCATAGACACGTGATGTGCATCAAGGACACAATTATGCAAAATGGACAAAAAGTAAATCATGGATGCTTATTTTGTGCCTTAAACCATGTCAATGTGGGAACGTTAGTACATCCATTATTAGTCTATAATTAGAGCAAAAGTTGATCTCATGATCATGAGTTGAAATAAGCAGGAATAAAGAAGATCATGAAACTTCAAGGGAAATTCCATGTACACTAACAGCCGCAGTTATAAGACAAAGCCGATGATAACACATACAAAGTCATGATTTCCAGTCCAAGTCATCTAAACATGTCAACATACAAAAAGAGAACACCACACAATGATTCATTATTACACTATTAGTATTAGTCCCCGTGCTACAATCTAAAGTCACCTGCGTGCATTTCTCTGAACCAGTAGAACCAAGGCTCAGAAGAAAGCCCTACTCCCATAAAACACACGGGAGCCACTGTTGTTTGATGACTGCATTTGCTGATCAGAAGTTGAACTTCCTGAACTGGTTGGTCCACTATCAATGTCCAAAGGAAGCTTCATCTTTGCCAATGACTCTGTGAATTCCTGCATGCTTTTCATATACATGTCTACTATATCCTGCTGGACCACATTCTGCTCTGGTTCTATATTAACAGTAAGAACAGGCTTTGCAATTTTCTCACTTTGCGTTCCAACCAAGGAATCAGTCTCACCATCTCCAACATCTCCATCCTTTTTCTCTCTTTGAGCTGAGTCGTGCTCCTGGTTTGGTGGTTTTGAGGTTTGAAACTCAGAGGTATCAGAGCTTCCAGCAACTGAAGGAGAAGCAATGCCATTCGTTGACACAGTGCTAGGAGGAGAATCGGGATTAGGAACTTTATTGGAATCTACAGTAGCAGCTGAGAAGCTTTCCAAGACATGAACACCCATTTCTGAACTAGCGTGATTTTCAACATCAGATGTGATCAAACTCTCAGATGGTTCAGGGTCCACGCTGGTACATGGAACTCCAAAATACTCTGAAACCATCATCTGGTTTTCATTCACAATTTTTGGATCTGGGAATTCAATCTTATCAAATTCACTGGGAAGTGATTCCTGTATCTCTACATCCTGTGCAGTTCCATCTGTAGCTACAGGAGTAGGCATGGCAGGAATGGCCATGACTTCTGGCGAAGCTCCATTGTAAGATAGAGATAACTGAACAAACCCTGCAGGAGAATGGAATAAATCAGTTGAAGAAAGAGAGTACTCTTTCTCCAACTTCCCATTCTTGATTAGAACATCAGACAGTGGCACCAAGGCAAATCCTAGCAACTGATCCTCAAGATAATTCCTCACCCTGCTCATCATGAATATCTCACATTTAAGAGAGGAATCAATATTCTTAACATTGAGCCGGAGATTGTCATTGAAGACTGGATTCCTCCCACCACCATTGATAATTTTGGTGGAGACCGTGTTCTCAGGATCACTGGTCAGGCAAAACTTAGCATAAACATCTTGCTTGTGGTAAATACATATGTTATGGATATCTCTAGCCTGATGTATGTAGACCTCAAGAATGCCTATGAAATCCTCCAGGTTGTCAACCATGGCTTCCTTCCTTTGGACCTCAATTCCCTTGGATAAGCTACCAGAGGTCTGAACTGCATAAGAAGATTTTTGCTTTTCTGGCTCAACAGCAGCAGAACTCTTGAATGGTGATACAACAGATTGAGGGGATTCCATTATCACGCCAAGAAAGTGTACCTGCAAAAGACGAACAAGATCTATCTGAAAATTTGTTACCTAGAAGGAAATCCTTAAATGAAACTGCTCCTTTCCCCCGTCTCTCAAAGACCCCAAGCCCGTAAAATTAACCCTAGTTAATAAAAACTTGACCTCCTTAACACTAGGCCCTACACCAAGAATCAATTCCCTGAACCAAATCCCAAAAATACACTGTAGAAACTCTTATACCTTCAGTAAAGAAAATGACCTTTAGAGATGACACAATAAAGCTCAATTCTTGATAAGGTCAAGAAACTGACTGCTTTAGAACCCAACACAAAGAAACCAAGTTGCAGAATTCTCTGCTGAAACAAACAAAATTCTTGAAAATCAGAGGCCAGATAGCAAAAAAAAAAAGAAAAAGAGAGAAAATTTTGCTGATTAAGCTAGCAGACAAAATGAGAATCAACCTAAAACCTAGCTTGCGCAGAGTGCAGAAAGAAAAAATATTGCCAAAACCATGAAATGGGACGTCTAGTTCCAAGACAACAACAAAACCTAACCTGAAAACCAACAGTAACCTAACCTGAGAGGCAACAGCCAGATCCAAAGTCAAACATGATCTCGCGTCGACATAAAGAACCCTCAATAACCGCAAATAAGACCTGGCACATGGACTACAAAACCCAAACTCCCAACTCAAAGAACAGGAATAACCTGAACTCGCGAGTCACAACCAATATCAAAAAAGACTAAGTAATTAAAAACCCTACCAAAAACTGTGACTTCCAGTGAACCACTCCGAGGCTCCCCAAGCTTAAAGGCAGGAAAAGCTCCGTCAACAGTTATAACACAAGACCAGATTTCAATAAAGCTATTAACTTTCCCGCACAAAACCGGAATCGAGGGGAGTGAAAAAGCACGGTGACGCAGATCATGATGCAAAATTTCAGGATAGAAACCCCATCTAATGAACTATTAAACATCCAGGACAAACACGGAAGTGACTAGAAGCCAAAGACGGCACAACAACCCATGTTCACCACTCACAATCGAAAACAAAAACCACTAAAATTCTCCTCAAAAGCAGAAAGTAATGAACTCACCAGTGATTTCAAAGAAGAAAAATGACAAACAAACAAAAGATGGGCATTATTTAAACCTGCCTTTACCTCCAAAGTCAAAATGATTTGCGTAGAAGCAGTGGTTCTAATCCAAGATCTGGCAATTTCGCTATTTAGCTTTTACTATTGAAGTTAAAAGCAAGCAAGGCTAGTGCTTAAGTATAACCAAAGAGCAAGGAACAAAAAATCCAAATTATCTGATGATAAAAATCCAAACAGATAAAAAGTTGTACACTAGTGCTTAAAGAGAGGGAGAGAAAGGGTGTGAGAGTTAAAGGTAATCTTATTGATACGTATCGGGTAGGCTGCGTATATATAGATTATAATATCAGAGAAAAATGTACAGGTACAGTAAAGCTTGGCGATCATGTTGTGGGGATTTTACCTACAAGAAAATAACAAAGAAATAAGAATGGATGGATGCCTGGAGAGACACCGTCCCACGCGTTGGCGATGGCCGATGGAGGATTATGAACCAATGAGAACAAAGATGGGTGCGTTTCGCGTAGGTAGGGACACTGAAACGTGGAGCCTGCAAATCTTTACATGCTGTTCCACCCCCCTCAAGATCTTTATATTTTTAAGACAACAAAAATAATTGATTAGATTACAATCAACAAATAAATAATTCCTTCTTTTTTTTTGCCTTTGAAAATGTATCCATATTTTAGCATTGTAATTATTAATATATATATATAATTTAGTTTTCTATATTTTTATTAATTTTCAAATAATTGAAAATTATAATTATATTCCTTTCTGATATAGTTACGGGTTATTGTTCTTGGATTCTCTGCTTTGTTTGACCGGAGTCCATAAATGCTCTTTAAAACGAGTCGGGTCCATTATCGGGTACACTTAGACCATTCAACGCCGCTCAACATTCAGATTCTGTGCCTGATATATCTAAGGGATTTTTTTTTTTTTTTTTTTTCCAACAGAAATCCTCAAACAAGATGGCCCATAAAAATATCAGAGAAATAATTATAGTGGGACATTTGGATCCCTTTACTATTATAATTTATTTTGTATAAATCAAATCAAATGGACTTTCAAAAAGACAGTGGGCCATTCTTTAATAGGTCATTGAAAAGTCATTTAATCCATCCAAATTAGACTTTTTGTGGAGTTGTCCAGCAACACCCTCTAACCAGAGCTCGGTCATTTTCCTTTCCATCTTTCTGGTGTTGCTTGCACATGAAAAGCATCTCTCAAAGCCCATTTTCTTTTTCCTTTTCTGATGTCATGGATTTTAATCACCTACCCTTTTCTTTCCACTATGTACTACATAAAGAAATGTCAGCAAATCTTGACTATTATTTAAACTATATCATACATAAAAACATCAAATATTATTTTGAATTGGATTCTCAATTATTTTATATATTTTTATTTTATTTCTACACTATTATTAATTTTCCTTTAAAAAATTTTAGAGATAGAAAAAGTATATTAAAAAATAAAAATAAATACGTTAATTATATTACTTTAATTGTATAGTCATCCTTCTTTAAATAGAATTTATTAATTTTCACTCTCTCACCTTTTAATAGTACATTTTTGGACACACAGGGATACTATTACATCAAATTACCGATGTGACATTACAGCGTAAGATGATACCTTGACCGTCAAATCAATTTAAATGGAAATATCAACTGTCTAAAGTTCACGTGAGTTAGATGATGTTCCACGTGGATCCTATCCGGGCAGTTTGGGTTCATTCAACATGCGTGAACTGCGGGCCGGCCCTAGCATTCCGCCTATCATATTCTTGCTAAAGATGTCGTGTTCAAATTAAACTTAGCTCGCAGCCGCAGTCCGGTTTTGATTCGTTGAGATACCAAACCTGCATTGGCTCGGCTGGTTTAAACCCTCGATTTCAATTGTATCATATGGGCCTGGTTTTTGGAGAACAGTGGATGGGCCCAAGATAATCTTGTTTGTGTTTGCGAGTGCAGTAAACGATGCCGTATACCAAATGGCGAGAGAGTAACAGGAACGCCATTTCGGAGAGAAAGCTGTTGCGCTTTCTATTTGGATATTTCATAGAACGACAGCGAGAGAGAGATAGAGATGGCAACGGCGGATTCTCCAAACACCAACTCTGATAACGAGCTTGTAGATACCAATCAGAATCCTAACCCTAATTCTTCAAATGCATTAGTTCCTGAATCTAGCTCTCCTGCAGTTTGCCTTCTGCGCTTCGCCGGCGACTCAGCTGGTGGCGCCTTCATGGGCTCCATCTTTGGCTACGGTCTTCCCCTCCATCCTCGTTATATACTATTTTCTTCTCCTTATATGCACGTATTCACCTTTAATTTTGTTTAATTGTGACATTTACTCGATGAAATTATTGGAAGTTGGATGAAATAGAAAAGTTTGAATGTTATATTGGTCCTGTTAGATGATTCGTCCTTTTTTGCGTGTATTTTCCTGTGCATGTATACGTGTTTGCGGTCCTTCAGCTGTGGTTGTGAGTAGGAGCTTAATTATGTTGCCTTTTTAGGGTAGGAGTGATTTTTAAATCACCCGCAATCTGAGTGTGAAATGATTCTGTAGTTTGGAAGTCTGGGATTTGGGATGTGTGCGCAGTTCAGGATTTTTGAATGCCTGTTTTCACTTTGGTTTAAAATGGGTATTATTTTGACTCTGATCCCTACAAAAAAAAAGCTGTTGGCCTTCGATGTTTATATAAAACGAAGTTGTTGATTATTAACACATCTACACTCTAAGTTGGACTGTAGTATACATGAGCTGTGGTGGTGATAAGAATCAAAGTATTTAGCGGTTGGTACTTTGTAAGGGGTTGTAATAATCGTTTTAAGATTGAACTTTTATAACGAAAAATATTAAACTGAAAGGAAGAATTTAGCGCTTCCAGCACGCCAGGAACCATTCTGGAAATAACTAATAACTGGTTCTGTGATGCTTCTGCAGGCCATGTGTAAATGCCAAGAGCCTTTTTAATTTTTGGCATTACTTATCTTCGTAATGCGAACTAACCATCTCTAGATATAAATATTCTAGTGCCTTTTAGTTATGGGGATGACCTTTGAAGAACATCAATTTATTTGGATTAAATAGGAGAAGTGAAGTGTTCATCAGTGCATCATTTATGATGCAAATATTATCTCAGTAAACAGTGGACATGCTTCATGATGTTAGTACTTCTATAGAATATTAAAATCCCAATGCATTTTGCATGTCAAGTTTGAGGTAGTTGGCGAGAGAAGGTAATGCATATGGACATATCAGTAATCTGTGTATGCATAATATTTTGTTTTTAATTTTATGACTTACTGATGTTGAGCACTTAGGAGATGATGACCTAGAAGCAGATAGAGCATGAAATCTTATTGTCATATGTTGATTTTTTTATTGATTTCACTAGTTTAATCTTGTCTCTTAGTTTCTAAGGCAGATCCAGAAGCAGGATTCTGCTCATCTCGAATATTGCTTTAATAATCCTTAGATGATTTTGATGGGATGGGTTTTGTGGAATTGTACATTCTTGTACGTTTATGATCATCTATTATGGTCAAAGGTTAATTTTTCACCGTTTCTGTTCTCCGTGCATAATTAGGTTATGTCTCATATCCTGATATGACTGCTTGATATGAATATGTTCCAGGTTCAGGATTGATTAAGAAGAAAGGATTCAAAGGATCCTTTGTGGAGGCTGGATCTTATGCCAAGGTTTGATATATGGAAATTTTCTCGAGTCTTGTTCATAGAAAACAGATTATTTACTTTATGTTGTGTTTTAAAAAATGTGAAGATTCTAACATATTTATACAGATTGATTTTCCATCAATTGTCATTAATTTACGTTTTTATTGAGTATTATTATTGAACCTATTTCCTAGCTACCGTTATTCCTCCTTTCATTTCTTTGTCTTGGTAAATGGGGGAAAACCTTTAACATGTAATTGCCAACAGACATTTGCAGTCTTGTCTGGAGTGCACAGTTTGGTTGTCTGCTTTATGAAGAGGTTGCGAGGGAAAGATGATGGTATGCATGTTTAACTGTAGAGCTGCTTATCTGCATCGCTCATATGCTTCTGTTTTTAACTTTCGTTCTTGCCTTGTAGTCATCAATGCTGGAGTAGCAGGATGTTGCACTGGTCTTGCTTTAAGCTTTCCAGGTATTTAATTGAACTTTCTGCTATCACATGGAACAAAAGACAAATCCCACCCACGTAAAAAGTGGATGTTGAAGATCTTAAACATTTTTGTTCTATCTTTATTTACTGTTAGAGCCTTAGTGGTCATCTGCGATCATTGGGCCTTGATCGTTATATTTTGTTTCTTAGGTAATGCATTAAATAACCACAAGAGTATCAATTTTGTTTATGGGAAAAAATAGTGGGCCATGTTTCTGTTATGCCATTACTTTTATGGTATTCGTTATATGTCTGATCAGTTTTCCAGTGAATCTTTTCTCCTTTTTATGAACTTTGTGGGTAACAAATACAACAACAATAACAAGCCTTAGTCCCAAACTAGTTGGGGTCGGCTAAAATTTAATGATTGTTTGAAAGATCTATATTGAGATTGATGCAGGGGAAAATAATTCTTTGCAGGCAAATTTGTGATTCCATCAGAAATTGAAAATTTTTCATCTTATGAATGGGTCTTAAAATGTAGCCGTTTTTCAAGTGAAGCATTGCTCCATTCCTACTTAAGACATTTCTATAATATCCCAAATTTCCATTTTTTATACATGAATAGCTGGTTCTCCGAGTCTTTGTCATTTTTCCAAATATACGAGTTCTTCGATTTTCCAAAATTTAGATAAAATTTTGAAAATAATTTAAGTTGTTTTCCATTGTTTCCTTTTATAAAAAAAAAATTCTGCTTGTTGGAAAGCAATGACTTCCGTATAACAAAAAAGATAATTATAACGTTTTCATAATTAAAATAAATAATTATTTAAAATATTTATTTATAATTATAAAATTGAATTACATTATTATAAAATAAATGAATAATTCGAGGTAAACATTTTTACAAGTAAAATAATTAAATTTTAAATATATATTTTTAGTGATTTATATTTTTTTTTATGAAAGTTGTGAATTTCTTTGTTAGGTTGAATTAGAAGGCATTTATTTATTATTATTTACAGGTGAATGCGTTTTACATGTTTTTCTTGTTTTCTAGAGAAAATGAAAACTAGAATTTTCTTAGAGAAGAGATAATAGAAAACTATTTTTCATAAGTAAACACACTCTCAATGCTTCCCTTCAAAGTTCTAAACATTGACTTGATGTATGCAAATATAAGAATGCAAAGTGTGACTAAGTGTTTGAGCTATATGGTAATGCAGGAGCACCTCAGGCCCTCCTGCAGAGCTGCCTGACTTTTGGGGCATTCTCGTTTATCATTGAAGGGCTTAACAAGCAGCAACCTGCACTGGCTCATTCATTTTCTACCAGACACAAGCGCAGCTACCATGATACATCTCGTCCCTTTGCTCTTCCTGGTGATCATCATCATGCTCGTCACCTCTTTGCTCTTCCTCTTTCAGTGCCTCTTCCAAATGAACTAAAAGCAGCCTTCACCTTTTTCTGCAAGTCCTTGAAGAACCCCAGAAGCAATTTTCTTACTGCTCCCTGATAAATTACCAGGAGCATTGTTATGTTTGCTTTGCATTTCATAGATTGTTGTTGTGGTGACTGTACCCTGTAAATTTGTAGTTAGAGGCTGAAGCTCACTGGAAGCTTGAATGATTAAACGGTTCGTTCATGTATGGATTTTCATTTTTGGCATGCCAAAGTCATTGATGAATCTTTATATGCATTTATTATTCGATTACAAAGTGCTATTTGCAAGCTGAAATTTCCTCCATTCATAAAATAAAGTTGATATAGGCATAAACGGGTAAATTATGACTAAAGAAACCTAAATTTGTCTCTCTACATGCATCATAATGCATTTAAGGCTCTCCTATTTGATATTGTTTACCATTTCACTAATTAATGAAAAATCAAGTCACCTTTATAATAGATATATTATTACAGTGAGGAGTAAACAAAAATATAGAGTAATTCATTTCTTTAGTGATAATTGCTAAAATATTTGATTTTTCATCATTTTAATATAAAAAATTTGATAATAAATGAATTGACTTCAAAATAATAAATGAACTGCTAGAGTAGTATATTATTTAAATCTAATTAAAATAAAAATAAGTAAATAAATCAAAAGAAAAAAAGGTGTTGAGCTTACTCCAAAACCACCGGTCGTAGATTTTGCTTCTTATATGGATAAATTACTCCCATTGAGATTGGCTATTTGGATACAGAATCAAACGCTGTCGTTTCTGCTGCATTTACCACATGTTGGTTGACTCTTTTGCCCGCGTTTTATGAAGAAGGAGAGGATAATTTAGTAATTTAATTAACTAGGGTTTTTCATATAACTACAAAGCCCCTGGCTCGCATCAAACTCTCTCTGGAAGCCCGGCATCTGTGTTGAGGTTTGGACTCGTGAGGGGGAGAAGAGCTTAGAATCCTTTCTCTGCAAATATGGGTATATCTCAGATGTATCTGTTTCTTTCTATTAATTTAATGCCCTTTAAACATGTAGCGGGTCCGATGATATTTTAGTGGTGATAATGTCTAATTACTGTATGGATTTATAGGGATTTCTCGTGATTCGATGCATAAGAGGCGTGCCACTGGTGGCAAGAAGAAAGCTTGGAGGAAGAAGAGAAAGTAAGATTTTCAATTTTGATATGCTGATCTCTGCTGTTGATTTATTTGGTTGCTCAGAAATTCCAAAAATACACCACTCTTTAGAATTTTCCCTTTCTGCTATTTGTTGGGAGGAATACAATATTGTTAGAACTTAAGAAACAATCGTGCATTGACCAATTGGATTTGCTACATAGCTGTTGTTTATTAGCCATTCTTGAAAGAGAACGTATTTGAGCTTATTTTAGTTCCATCTATTGCTTCCTACTCTTAGACTTTAGATCTGTTTGCTATGTCTGCTTGATCATTGAAGAAGTCATTTGAAGCCCATATTTCTATCGTCTGTCTTATATCTTCTTAATTCGTATGCCTAGTTTTGAACAGGAGGCATTATTTAGCAGAAATTTTAATCTCATCAGTGCAGTTTTTATTCCATCGACCCAATTAAACAATACTATTTTTTCCAACTTATCTGAAGGTATGAGCTTGGAAGGCAGCCAGCAAACACAAAACTGTCTAGCAACAAGACAGTCAGGAGAATTAGGGTTAGAGGTGGAAATGTAAAGTGGCGCGCTTTGAGGCTCGACACTGGAAACTACTCATGGGGTAGCGAGGCCGTCACTCGGAAGACCAGGATTCTTGATGTGGTATACAATGCATCTAACAATGAGCTGGTCCGAACTCAAACTTTGGTGAAGAGTGCCATTGTTCAGGTTGATGCCGCACCTTTCAAGCAGTGGTATCTTCAGCACTATGGAGTTGATATTGGTCGCAAGAAGAAAACTGCAGCTGCCAAGAAAGAGGGAGAGGTATGAGCTCTTCTCTAGTTTTCAGAAAAAAAGAAAGCAATGGTGTGGTGTTGTGAGTTCAGAGTTACATGGTGATTTCATTCTTTTTTTCTGGGTATATTTCTTAGTGGCGTTTTTTGTCTAAGATGTGTACTCAGTGTTCTCTCACGATTCGTTAATGTGCGATATTTCAAAGAGTAGATGCGAGCCTTATGGCTGAGGCTAATCCTGCATATTCATTAGTATTGATCTGATTCTTCTAGCATGATTTGAGCAGTTCTTTCTGGTATACTGTCGGTAAATGATTTGAAATGATTCATTCAATGAAGTTTTTGTATTGTGTCCCTTTGGGTTATAGGAAAGTGAAGCCACTGCTGAGGAACTCAAGAAGAGCAATCATGTCTTGAGAAAGCTGGAGAAGAGACAGCAGACTCGCAAGCTTGACCCTCATATTGAAGAACAATTTGGCGGTGGTCGACTATTAGCTTGCATCTCATCACGCCCAGGACAATGTGGCCGTGCTGATGGGTATGTGTTTTTTCCTCTTTCATTAGTTGCTTTTTGCTGTTAAGGCACTGTTACATTTGTCTAGATATGGTAAATAAATATGTTAAATGGATTGCAAACCCGTCCAATATGTCAACTTGCTGATTAAAGTGGACATAGTTATCTCTTGTTCTTGTATCGCTGTTCTCTTTGTACCACGTACATTTACACTGTGACCAATAGAGAGACCTGTATGATGTCCCAATGTGGTGGTGGTGGTTGTCCAGGATAATTGATTTCTAATAGTCCCTTGAATTTTTTTCAATAGGTAATTTTGGTTAGAATTTTTTTATTCAATTTATATAAATAAAGATTTGGATTTGTAAAGAAGGTGAAATCCTTGTTTAAACTAAATCTGATAATGCATTTGAAATTATAGCTGTTTAGTAACTAAAGCTTTCAATTATTTTATTTAAAACCCCAACTTATCCAATTGCAAAACGCATGGAAAATTTAACGTTGCTCAAAATTTCCCTTTTTACCTTTGTTATTTTCTGACAGGTACATCTTGGAGGGCAAGGAGCTGGAGTTCTACATGAAGAAACTACAGAGGAAGAAAGGCAAGGGCGCCGGTGCTGCCTAAAATTTTGTGATCTGATCCACATATTCAGTTCAGACTTCTCAACTTCATTATTCCTCTTTTGGACATTTGAATTTTTTATGAGATGAGGAACTAAGCTTGTAGAACCAACTAGTTTTTTGGTTGAATTCAATTCATAGTTAGAAACCAACTGTTGCTTTTGATTTACGGGATTACCTCATCTATATATTTTTATATGTGGAGTTTGATAGTAACTTGCTCAAGTTATTCTGTTAAATGAGAGTGGTATTAATATATCCGACCCGATCAATTGTTACATCTTAATTGTTAGTCCACGTGGGGGTGTAAACTGATATTATGGAAGTTTATCCAAATCGTTATCTTTATTTAGCAAACATTTCAACCACAGTATTAGTTCAGCTCCATGAAGCACAGGCTAATAGAGTTGGATAAAAGCTTGCCGCCAAAACAATTTTACATAATTTAAACTCAAGTCCGTCTCTTCAGATTGAAACATACCTACAGAGGTGTAACCCCATCAACAACAAACAACAGGCGAAGGAGAAAACGAACTCGAATCTTCCTTGCTCGAAAGCCTGTCATCCTCTGTTTCATTATCTTGATCGAGCTGTAAATGGTTTTCCTTATATTTTTCATTGTAGCTTCCAGAAAGCTACTGGACTGTCTGGAGATGGGGATGTTTTACAGCAGACACCAAGAACACATACTTCCTTAAGGAGGTGTCCATCTGGATACAGCCAGACGATTTTCTTCTACTTCTATCAAAACTGCAAGTATCTCCCGCAATACTGACCCCAAAACACAACTTCCAATCCGACAGGGAACTGAATATCCCACATAGGAGACTTAAGCAAAAAAACACAATGAAAACTATAAGAAGAAAATAACAGAAAGTAGAGATAAGGTAAAAGGAAGGTCGAGCTGAGAGTGTTTGGAGAGAGAGAGAGCGGGTGGGAGGGAGGGAA
>CAOGCB010108759.1:0-11561 GCA_948266635.1 Cnidoscolus chayamansa
ATGTATAGAACTAACCTTGTTGAAGATCTCTCCCTTCTTCCTTTTCTTCCCCTTCTCTTCTTTCCTTTCCTTTCTTCCCTCTCTCTCCCGTGGTCTCTCTCTTGGCTGCTGGAAAGTGTTGGCTATTTGGTTAAGTGTTGGGCATTTGCCCCTTTTTATGTCTTTATGCCACGTTTTCTCCCAAATGACCTTTTTGCCCCTCCCTTTTCTTTTCTTTCCATCTTATTCCTTTATCTCTACTTTTCATTTCTATTTTTATATAGTCTATATTTTGCTTTTGTATTTTCATTTAACCCATTTACTAAATTAAATTTCTCACTTATGACCCAACACTCGAACCACTACGGTTTTCAGGTCAACCATTTTATAAATGAAATGCATGAGACTACCCGGCCCACTGGTCGGATGTTACAAGTTGCAAGTAAGTGAAGGCACTACATATAGGTGGAGAACTTGGGAGCAACGTGTTGGAGTGCAGGCAAGTACTGGTCCTTCTTCCGCTCCAATGCCAACTCCTGGAGCCGATCAAGAATAAGCACCTGCGACATCTTCCAGGCAGAATGATGATGATGATGAGTAGCAAGAAATTGCTGGATGGAGGCAAGTCCTCCAAAGGGTTGAAGGCTTGGAAGCCTCACACCATGCTTTGCAAACTCATATCGCAAGCATGGACACCAAACTTGACATAATGCATAAGGAGAACCGGAGCGTGGCTCGGAAGTTGATGTCATACTTTCAAAAGCAAAACATTGAATTCTCACCTTCGCCTCCGGATTCTGTAGAAGAATAGGTTCTTTCTAACCTTTTTTGTTTTTGTTTTTGTTTTTGTTTTTTTTTTTTTTGTCTTTTGTTATTGTAAAATTGTTATTGTGATGGTTGCATCATGTTAGCATTTTTGTTTTGATTGTATTTTGCATGAATTTTATCTCTTTTTCTCACTTCACCATGAGGACATTGTGAAATTTAAGTGCGGGAGAAAAGCCTGCATTTTTATATGCTGTGAAATGAGGAAAAGGGACTGAGTCGCGCCCAAGAATTGAGAATTCGCGACCGTGACTCTGCCTTAGCATGTTTCTGTATAATTTTGGACAAACTCGCGAGCGTGACTTGGACTGTCGTGACCTTAACCTTACATGTTACTTTGTAAATGCTATTAAATTTTTCCATGCTTGAGTATTTTAAATAGATAATTCATATGTTGATAGATTATAAATTGAGATTATTGAATGTGTTATGAAGATTAGAACTTTGTTTGAAGAATGAATTTAATTTGTAAGTTGAGTATACCATTTGGAAGAACTTTTACCAAAATTTTAAAGTCTTTAGTTAATTATCTAGACACTATTTGGATATGGAATATTTAGATTTCCTACCTTGAACATGAGAATAATTTGGGAATGAACACTTGAGTTTTTCTATCAATAAAGGATGAAGGTATTGCGAGAGAAAAACTAAGTTAAGCGAAATAACAAAAAATCATTATGGAAAAGGTGAGAAGTGCTATGGAGCATAAAATGCAACCACTTTGAGGTTTTTCTATGTGAATAAGAAAGAAAAGAACAAGCGCAATCCTATGAGATCATACGAAAGATGGAAAAAGGTGAGAAGTGGTATGGAGCATAAAATGCAACCACTTTTGAGTGACAAAAGGTGAGAAGTGGTATGGAGCATAAAATGCAACCACTTTGAGAGTTAGAAATAGGATAACTAAAAATGCCTTGAGATGAGAATCAATACAAATGAAAATCTAAGTGTTCTAAGTACTTTCTTATTCTCTATTTTAATACAAAGGAAATTTATCTATTCCATATCTAAGTGTGGTCAGATCTTTAACTCTATATTTTGTTTTCTACAGTTTTTCCACATGTTATGTTCTGCTTAAATACTGAAGTTCACTTTCAATATTGTTTTAATCTTTATAATATGACTTCAATAATTCAAATAGAAAAGTAACATATAATCTGTTAAACATAATTCATGAAGTTTATTGCATCTCTGGCATTGTTTTGCTTAGGGACAAGCAAAAGCTTAAGTGTGGGGGAATTTGATGGTATTGCTAAAGTATCATATTTCATTGTGTTATTTTGTGTGAATTATTGAGTTTTTGTTATGTTTTACATGTTTTTGTATAATTTTAGGTTAGAATGCTTGCAGGTGATAAAGCCAAGCTTGGATATGAAAATGAAGTATAATTGGATTGAAAAGGGTGTATTTCTGAGCGAAATGAGCAAATATGGAAGAGGTCATGAGCGCGACCTAAGATCTCTCGGTCGCGAGTTGAAACTACCTGAGACACTGCCTTTGACAAAAGAAGTCACGAGCGCGACTCAGGACTTCGCGAAAGCGACTTTGCCAAAAAACAGACAGAAACATTTTAGATTAAGTCGCGAGCGTGACTTCCTTTGGCACGGTCGCGACACGGTATCAACCATGGAAGAAATGAAGGGCTGGTCAAGGAGTCATATTGTTTCAAAGCTACCATTCAGTGACTGTTGTAAAAACCGGCCAAGAACCGCCCCAATTGATCAACCAACTGTTCTATAACTTCCAACCACCAATCATCCATAAATATACATCAAAGGGAGCAACCTAGAGATCTAGAAATCTATCTATCAATCAAGAACATCAAGAAACCAGAAGCAGAACTCAAGTCATATTTTCAGAAGAGGCGAGAGTCCTTCTAGCGATCGAGTCTAACAACAAATCAAGAGATTCCTTGAGGTGTGATGTCCTTATAGAGGCGAGAAGTGATTTCAACTTTGTTAATTCCTTCTTGTTTATTAAGATCTCTTGTTTGTTGTGTTTTATTACTCTTGTCAAAACTAGCATTGTAAATGTGGATTTTATGAATAAAAATGCTTCTTAAAGTTCTATTATTGATCTTCTATTTCATTTTTAATGGTTTGTTTATTCTCAGAAGGAAATCAAGCATTCCATATCAATAATATAACATTTGTTCTTAAGCATGATAATGATTAAAACAAAGTGTATGATATAACATTTAACTTATTTTGACAGAAATTGAATCTAACTTGTTGAAATAATAAAAAGGCAAGATTGTAGGTTAATCCTTTATTAAATTAAGGAATTGAGTACATCTAGATGTAGATGTATAATATGATTTTAATACAGGCCGAGAGGTTGGTTGAAACTTTATGATTGCATTTAAGAACATTAAGTTTATAAAAATCGAGTTTTGATTAAGGGAAAGATTTAACAAAGGCATGATCCATTGTTGCTTGATTTGTTGTATTTTTAAATATAACTTATGATAAACTATTAAGATCTAGATTTCTTATTAGAATTAGGAAATAATTTATCAAATTACCGTGTTATTGCACACATGACATAAAAAATGAGTAATAGGTGGACATAACTCCTTCCTCGTGGGAACGATATTTTTATTACTACATTGCGATCCGTATACTTGCAGGTAAACAAGCAACAAGTTTTTTACCAAAATATAACATCTATATTTTAAAATAAGAAAAAGGAAGTGGCAAAATTAAAAAGTATGAATTGAGTCTTAAAATTTCATAAATAAATAAAAAAATATATTATTGAGATAGTAACGTATATACTATAAATGGATAATTATAGCCCTAAGATTTATTGTGTTAGAAAATGAGATTAGTATATAGCTATGGCATGCCATTGATTCGCAGATCTGCTATATGTGATATCAAGGATACAGTGAGGTACCTTGATGGGTGGGTGTACAGTTGGGTCCCGAGTGGTTTAAGCTTGATGCGCTTAGCATAACGATTGACGGCTTGATCAATCGAGTGGCTTCGGCCCAAACGTATGTGACTGAGTGGCTTCGGCCCAAATATATTTGACTGAGCAGCTTCGGCCCAAATGTGTTCTATGACTGATGATCGTATCTACATAATATTCTTGAGCTAAATATGAAATGAAATAAATATGAAATTGTGAAATGAAATAAATGTGAAATTGTGAAAAAAAATAAATGTGGAACTGAGAAATAAATTAGTATGAATTGAAAATAATTATTTATACGATTGAGATATTCTGAAAATATTATTATAACTTGATAAATAAAATAGTACACATAAATGATCGACGAATAACTCGAATGGAAACTATTTACATTGAATGTTATTTTATTATTATTATCTACACCCACTGAGCAAAAATGCTCAGCGTGTTGGTTTTTGCCACACATAGGTATCAGTCCTCGGAGGTCGTGATTTGCGGAGGCCACATAAGGACGTGACAGTGAGCATCGTGAAGTATGTAAATATTTTTGTAATATTTTGGCATGAACTAGGGACTTAAATTTCATAATGTAATTAATGTAAATAATGCGACTTTATATTTTGGGTATGTAAATATAAGAACATTAATATTAAGCGATTTTATTTTGTTATCATTATTTTATATGCTTGCTCATATTTTAATACGATTGTAAAAAAATTGAGAAGAAAGGTAGTGCCACCTGTCGAAATCTTCGGGTCTCGGTGGGAGGGATGCTATAGCTTGCATGTACCACCATATTTAAACCTAAAACTTTATGAGTCACCATTTTTTAGTGGTAAATTGTCTTATATTTTTTTTATGACATACGTTTCTAGGAGAAACAAGTAAAACCTTTTAAGGTGGTGTCCTTTATCAGTTGTGTTTTCAAAAATTGCATGCATATATTACCAAATTTGAACTTAAAACTGATTGGGTCATCTTTTTTTCATGGTAAAGTATCTTATATTTTGTTTGTTGACCTACGTTTCCTGGGAAAAGAAGTAAACTTTTTTATGAGGTGCCTCTTATCCATTGTGTTTTTGACAATCGCATGCATATATTACCATATTTAAACCTTAAATTATATGATTCATCATTTTTCTATAGTTTAGTGTCTTATATTTTATTTGTTTGTTTTAGGAAGCAAGTAGTAGATGTTTTGATGAGGCGCCTCTTATCGGTTGTGTTTTCGATAATCGCGTGGATAACAACCATATTTATCTCTAAAACTGTATGAGTCGCCATTTTTTAGTGGTAAAGGGTCTTATATTTTGTTTGATGACATATGTTTCTCAGAGAAAGAAGTAAATTTTTTATGGCTCTTATCAATTTTGTTTTGAGGAGGAAGAAGATAACATATTGATGAGGTCCCTTTTATCGATTGTGTTTTCGATAATTGCATGCATGTACCACCATATTTAAACCTTAAAATTGAATGAGTCATCATTTTTCCGTGGTAAAGTGTCTTATATTTTATTTGTTGACCTATCTTTCCCGGAGAAAGAAGTAAACTTTTTAATGAGGTGCCTCTTATAGGTTGTGTTTTCGAAATTGCTTGCATATACCACCATAATTAAGACTAAAACGCTATGAGTCATCATTTTTCCATGGTAAAGTGTGTGATATTGTGATTGTTGACCTATGCCTCTAGGAGCAAGAGGTAAAATTTTTCTATGAGTTGCCCCTTATCAGTTGTGTTTTCGATAATCACATGCATATACTACCATATTTAACCATAAAATTATGAGTCATCATTTTTCTGTGGTAAAATATCTTACATTTTGTTTGTTAACCTATGTTTCTAGGAGAAAAAAATTAAACCTTTTAATTAGGTGCCCCTTATCAATTGTGTTTTCGACAATCGCACGCATATACCAGCATATTTAACTCTAAAACTTTTAGAGTAATTGTTTTTCAATAGTAAATTCTCTTATATTTTATTTTATTTTATCTATGTTTCTAGGAGAAATAGGTAACCTTTTTTATGAGGTGCCTCGAATTGGTTGTATTTTCGATAATCCTATGCATTTACAACCATATTTATCCTTAAAACTTTATGAGTCATTATTTTTCCATGGTAAAGTGTCTTATATTGTGTTAATTGACCTATGATTCCGGAAGCAAAAAGTAAACTTTTTTATGAGGTGCCTTTTATAGGTTCTATTTTCAATAATTGCATGCATATAACATTATATTTAACCCTAAAACTCTATACATCATTGAGGACGTAATATTTTTTTTGCACTTTAATGAACGTCATGAATAGATAATAGGCCCAAAAGAAACCTCGAAGGAAGTTTGGAGTTGGACCGAATCGAAGGCTAATAATGGGCCTAAGGGCAAAACTGTCAACTGGCATCGAGCCATAACCCGCAATGAGATATCATGTCTCACCTACCTTAAATCAAGACATATCTCTTGGTGCCACTCTATACTGCAATATAGGGGATAGACCCTCTGGACACTGCCGATTGGGCCATTTTGCTCTCATGATGGCTAACGAAGCTTAGCCGCGATGGACAAGAAACTTACCTTTGACTTCAGCCTTTCAAGTCTCATCAGGATTAGATCAACGATGTAGTAGGATGCTACATGGCTCATGTCATGTGCTCGTTCAGAGCTTTTGTGCCCATGCAAGAAAGTCTAAGTTCATTTTGCGATGGATGTTGTTGGATTCAGCCCTCCTTTAATCTCGGTCGTTGTATGGGGATAGTCATTTCCCACTAAGTAAAACCTTGTTCAAGCCTCAACCTTTTCTACCTCGAGCAACACATTGAATGAGGCTGAGCCGACTGTCACATTTAAAGCTTTGCATATCTTTAAACCTGGACCGTAGGATGACTCCTTTAAAAGGGAGCCGTCCAAATGAGAAGGGAAAAAACCCTATAAATGCCCCACTCCACATCAATTGAAAGGGGGGATTTTTTTTTTGTTTTGGATCGGATTTTGCAGGAAGGAGAATAATAAAGAAAAGAAAGAAGGTAAAGAAGGCAGACGAAAATAGGAACCAGGGAAGAACAAAGGATATTCTTTTGGCAAGAGTAAGAAATATGTCTGTTAAAGCCCTAAGAACATCTATTATGCAAAGACTCTCAACTAGGTAGGAAGACTCCTCTCCCAACTCTTCTTGGAAGCTTCAGGCTCGTGAAATTCACATCCAAACATAAGATTCTCCTTTCTTAGATTTGATCCGAGAGTACAAAAACGACAATTATTATTGGTGAAAGTAATGGAAACCAGACCAAAGATTCTTGTTCGCAACAGGAAATTACCCTTGTGTGACACTGATTGGAATGACCAGGTGTACAAGTTATGCACCTTCCATGATCATGAGTCAATTTGACAGTACTAAATCTATGTTAGAAATTGAGCCATTCTGGGAAGCATAATTCCGCTACCACAAGCTACAAGCTTTACCCAAGCTCGTCGCATTCATGGACGTGTGGGAGCATGTTATGGAAGCCACTCGGCAAAAGAAGGGCCATCAATGATCGAAAGATATTGGACCTTGAGAGAATGCCGAGACAAGATCCCTGAAAGGCTTGGACGACCAGACAAAGATGCCCGAGAGTTTCGTCAAACCAAAATAGAAACACGCCTTTAACCTCTGATTGAAGAAAATCTAACCTTGCGGAGAAGGATGAATGAGTTGGAAGAGAGAAAAGAAGAGCAGAAATGAACCTTGAATGGGTAGAAATCGGAAATTGAAAAAGAGGTGGAATCTATGAAAAGAAAAGTCCAACTGGCCAAGGAAGGTTATTATAAGTTATGAAAGACCTACAAGAAACCCGGAAGAGGTCAAGGGACGAAGAAGAAGAAATGGGACAAGTAAAGGAGTTTACTTCGTGGAAGGTTAATTCAAGCTCTTGTCAATCAGGAACGAATAGAAGTAGAACTCACCCAGGAAAGGAAACAGGTGGCAGAGTTAGCCAAAGTCTTGTCTAAGTGCCGATATAATAACTCTCGGGCATAGAACTAGCTGAAGTAGGTCAACCTCTAATACATTCGTGAAAGGAGCAATAAGGCACTGTACTGGGAGCTTCACTTAAAACTTAGAGGAAAAGTCAAAAGATTGGAAGACCTAGCCTCAAGCGAAAAAGAGGAACTACTACGAGATTCAGAGCAGGACTTAACGACATTAAACCCAATGCAGTACAATGAGCCTCTACATCATTACCTTTTGAAATGCCATTCCATATGGAGGGTCCTGCCAGAACCAAGGCCCTGAAAATGCCTTTCACTATAACAAGTCTAAACACATCAATGAAATTCACAACGATTTGCTAATTTCGCTCGAATGAATGTCATGACTGAATAACTTTCCATTTTGACTTATCTCTCTACTTCTTTCTAAACTTCTCCCTTGTCCTAATGTAATAAAATAAAATGAGGATGGCTGAAATAACCAAACTAAATTAAATAAAAAACCCCTCTAGGAAAAATAGCAAAGACGTGGCGGAACCCGGCTCCAGGCATAAGAATCAGCAAAAGGATTCCCCATACCCGTTCTCAGGTAAGAAGGAAGAAGATGGAAAACCAAGAGCAGGTGCAAGAACTACAGGAACATGTGTCATAATTGAAAGGTCAGATTGCTGAATTGGTGAAGATGATGCAAGCCTTAGGAAAACATAGTGCGTAGAACCCAAGAATAAGCATGACCCAAGAAGCCCCACAGCCTCCATGCACTATTCGACCTATGCAATCAAACAGGTCGATTTAACAACTTTACTTTTATTCGGGAGAAGGGCATGAAGGCACCATATTGCCCGCCCATCTTGTTGAGGGCATATTTTCTTATCCTCCTGCTTCCCTGGAACAAGCGGCGAACCCTCTTGTTTTGACGATGCATCTCGCAACAGCCAAACAATTCCATCCACCTACTTACAAAATCCTTGAATTAAAAAGGGAAGGGCACAAGACCGAAGATGAAAAGTTCACAACCTTAGAAGAATGACTACGAGCAATTGAAGGACTTAATCTATATGGGCCACAGGATGTTTCATCTCTAAGGATCACTCAAGACATTATAAGCCTAAGGAAGTTGAAAGTGTCGGAATTCAAAAAGTATTCAGGCACGCCTGATTCATTTGGTTACATATGTAGCCAAAATGTCAGTGATTGCAAGTGACAAAAAGTTGTTTGTCCACTTCTTCCATGAAGGGTTGACAGGGTCTGCGCTGAGATGGTTCATTCAGTTGGATGAAGGAAAAATGAGAACATGGAAAGACCTAGCCGATGCCTTCACCAAGCAATACAAGTTCAATTGCAATATGGCACCAACACGGATAGACCTTCAAAATCTGACGCAAAGAGAAAATGAAGGTTTCAAAGGATACGCCCAAAGGTGGTGAGAAAAGGTGTTAGAAGTACACCTCTTGGTTATGGACCATGAGTTATGTTCCCTCTTCATTGAAACTCTAAATGCTCCTTACTTTAACTTAATGATTGGGAACACCTCTAATAAATTTTTAGACATTAATCAAATGAGGGAAAAAGATTAAGGCTAACCTTCAACTTGGAAGGCTACATGAAAGAGGAAACGAGCAAAAGCAAACTTCCAAATCAGGAAAGAAAATGGAAGGGGATGTACACATTGTCACTACCTAAGGATATACGAACAACCCAAGGGGTTTTTAACCGCTCCCCAATACAGTTTGCCTTGTGCCGCGATAAGTAGCAATCTAACAACCTAAAAGGGACGATTGCTCCTCCCCTTTCAGTCGAGAGCTTTAGAATTTGAAAGCACCTTCCTTTCATAGCTAGGGCAATTAAGAGGGGCCAAAGACCGGGCAACCCAATTGGCAGAGCGTCTAACCCTAGACCTCCTAGGTATCCATAAATACCACTTCCTTTACCTCTGAGTGAGATCTACTAGTACCTGTTTGGCGTAAATCAAATATTGCCAATACCGATGGATCCGGTAAGGTCACCTTACCCTAGATGATATGATCTGAACGCTCGATGCGAATACCACAGAGGGGATATTAGACATGCAACAGATAATTATGGGACTTTAAGAGAAGGAGTACAGTATTTGATTGAGAATGGATGGTAGAAGATCAAACCGGAGGCTTCCCAGCACTAACCCACCCCTCAATCACCCAGAAATGGGGGGGACTGAGCATTAGTAATATCGCAGTTGAAGGAAACAAGGAAGGTAGTTTGGAATGAATGATTCCCTACTTCCAAGAAATATAGGTGGCGTTGTAACTTACCAAGAGGCCTGAGGCAGGTCGAAGGATGGAAATCGACCCTACTAAGAATTATGCATATCATCAGAATTAGAAAGGACACAATTTAACTACCTGCGTAGAATTCAGATTAGAGGTATCTTGGTTGGTGGCCTTAGGGATCGTCTGACTTCAAAGTAGAGGGCCTGGCACAGAGGTAGGAACAATGTAAAAGGAGGAAAAGGTCAGATCGAGATCCACCAGCCTAGCCCCTCCAAACCATCATATGAATTCCCACATAATTGCCAATCACTAACACACACACAGAGTCCCATGGAATTACGATTACAAGGTGATTACTAAACCAGTACTAGAGCCAAGAAGGTGACCTTTCAAGCTCACATACTCGGGGCTAGCCTGACCTGAGCCCAATAATATGATGCGGAGTCACCCTCAACAAGCTCAAGAGCCACAAATAGATTTCATCACCAGGAGTGGGTGATGTTACCTGACTTTGGAGCCAAAGAGGAATAAAAAAGTAAAGGTCATAAAGACTAGGATAATAGAGGGCTGTCTGGTCTGAATTCAGGGGAACATGGCGAGGCAGAAGAGCCTCCTTTGGATAAGGATGAGAATGACTCGCTCCTACATATCATCAAATGGAGCCAATATGGCATCGTCAAACAGCTAAGAAGGATACTTGCCAGGATATCATTGCTTTTGTTGCTTTTAAACTCGGATGCTTAACGGTAGATGCTCAAGAAGGTCCTTAATCATGCCTACATAATGTTGGACGTCTCCTCGGGGCAATTTGAGAGGGTAGTTAGCCAAATACAATCGTCCAACCTTATATCTTTCACGGATGAAGAAATAGACCCAGCTGGAAAGAAGCATACGTAAGCCTTGTATATGACTATCAAATGTGGGGAATGCTTGGTAGCTAAGGTGTTATAGACAATGGTTCAACTCTAAACATCCTCCTAATTGTGACTCTGACAAGGTTTCCTGTTAGGACATGTAACATGCCACAACTTCCATGACATGTCTCCCACAGAATGACCAATGATTCCCCACTTTCTCTACAGGAAATCACTAATCACCCTGTAAGGGATAGTTAGGATCGTCGCCCTGTAAAATCCTGTGAAAAATTTTCGCATTTCTTTTTCCACTAATGATATCATCAAAATAAAAAAAAATATATCAATCATATCATTTAAATAAAAGTCTTTTCACAAACCTTTTTACAATTATCATGAAACCAAAATCATAGTTTTCATAATTACAAACACACAGCGGAAACATAAAGTTATTACATTACTGCCTCTTTATCCACTAGTGATAGTTACAAAATAACTAATTATTACAATCGTTTGGGATACAAAAATCATTTACAAGTAACTACCTCTATAGGATCTTCACAAAAGAGTCTATCGTTCTTCTTGATTCCTCCTGTCTCTATTACCTGCGTTTATATCATGGATAAAAGCTGAAAATATATCTCAGTAAGCCATAAACATGATCACTTACACAACATTAATGTAATTCTATCATATATATTCACAATACCATTTCTTTGTCACACACATTACAATTAGAGCATAAGAACAACAAGACACCTAACACTCATGTCAT
>CAOGCB010108894.1:0-15691 GCA_948266635.1 Cnidoscolus chayamansa
TTTTTCCTTCATCTAAAAATATACATGTGTGTGATTCTAACACTTAAAAATCTTTCTTCTGCTAAAAATTCGCAGTTAGGAGCTTAACCTATACAGCCAAGATACTTCCCTTTTCTTTTCTTTTTTTCTTTTTCCCTTTCCTAAAACATTTCTAATGTGCATGTCCCCTTCAAATTATTTGTTAGGAGGAATTAGAACCCTTTCATCTCTTCCAGTCTTTTAGAGCTCCGGCTTCAACCGCCCTGCATCACACACTATCTCCTGTTTAAAATGCAGAACATGATGTTACAACTCAGATTATATGCATATGCATGACCTGCCTATTACCATTTGGTCCTGAACCGTCTACAGCAGAACTTGAATCAAATCCCATTTGGAAAAGGCTTTGCAGATCGTTGTCCAACGCTGGCTGTACACGAAAGAATAGGGGAATGAGTGCAATTTATCTTTTCACACCCAGATATAAAAGTAGCATTACTTACATGAGGAACAGGTGGATATTGTGGATTTGTATTTGGAATTATTGGCATGTTGGATGGAAAAATTCCATGGGAATAAGGGTAAGCATTCATTGCAGGACTGAATCCCATAAGACCAGCATGGCCACCTCTTGAATGAAGGATCTTGATGGGACGGAGGAAAAACAAGAAAATGTATTATTATGGTAACTTAATAGAATACAACTGGTTTAATTCTTGCACCATGTGAATCTTGGCTTACATCTTTGGAAAGAATCCTCTCTATATCAGTGCTTAGTTCAGGATTCACTGTGGCAAGTTTCATTGACAAAAACTGCAACAAGGAAGCAGGTATTACTTCACTGGATGGTTGATTAAGCCACAAGTGACTACATTAAACATCAATAACTTCTATAGACGAACTCAGTGTTCTGAGTGTTTCACATTCTCTGATAAGGGAAAAAAAATACCCACAAACAACTCAAGCAAGTAGATTACTGTCCTTCTATGGGAGATGTGAATTGAACGAACCCAAATTAGAATCTGGAAACAGTAATTAGCTGGAGATTTCCGAAATGCTAAACCAAATTTATTTCCCTTGTGCAAGAGCACCTTGAGGATAAGTGGTTGTGCTTATATAGAGCAGACCTCCAGTCCAGTGACATTAACGGTCTTACTTGTATAGAAATATTGCAATTCACATATGGATGTGAAGATTCAAAACTAGATAATCAAGGACCCAGAATGACATACCTCGACCTGTTGCTGCAATGATTGCACATAGTTGATGATTTCATCTAGCATTACTGCCTTCCCAGTAATCTAAAACAACGATCAACACTAATCAGATCCCCTTTGCTATTTTTCTAAGAGGAAAAATGTTCCATTGTAATGCTAGACTGTCGCTGCATACCTTATTGCATCCTGGAACAAGTTCTTGCAACAATCTCATCCGCTCGCTAATCTTCTCTCTTCTCACCTACAAAAGGCTATTTACTTCAATATATGGATGAATAAAATCATATTTTTATAATCGTTGCATATAGTGAGAAGGTACCCTTTCAGCAAGGCTGTGGCTATTAGTAGCCTGACCCCTTCTTGCCCTGACATGAATGTAATTCTCATTAGGAGCTTCTCCACTTTGAGAATTGTCTTTAGGTTGTTTAGCTGCCTGCTTACCCCGCAAATTAGCAGCAGTATTCTGTTCAGTTCTTGGTTTCTTCTCATCCTGTTCTTTTTGGACATCAGAGCTATATCCAGAAGGATCTTTCTGTGGTTCTCCTTGAGTATTCTGAAGATAATAACAGAATAATTCAAACAGAAAGCTACAGGCAACCAGAGTAACGAGTAACATTAATAGCCTAATTGATGTCATGACAATATAAATGCAAATCACCTTATTTGGATCAAAAGGAGAATTGCATTCACCCACTCGTTTTCTTCTCTTTGCATCAGGTGAAGTCCCTATAATGGGCTCTTCTGTTAGTTGGTGATCTTCTTGAGATTCTGCACAATTTGTTAATGTCCTTTCAATATTTGCCTCCTTGTTTGAGGAAAAATTCGGATGGCATCCCGTATTGGCAATCTGGCTACACTCAGTGAGACCAAATGAACTAACCATTTCAGAGAAGCTCCCACTTCCATAGGAAGAAAACTTGGGCACCATCTCTACATAACTTGAATCGGATGGGTAATGAACAAGGTGGGAAGCGGTACTGATTCCCTGGTTTTCCATCACAACAGGGTAAGGAGAATTGGTAAAGTCACTTTGAGACACCATTGATGAACCTCCAAAATTCTCATGCTGACTTATTGAAACGACTGGATCCCAAGCAGGAGCAAAGAAGGGGTTCCCACTCATTCCTGAAGATTGACAATTCATAACATTTTGGCCTCCAGTTTGAAATGCCATAGCATCATTGTTATCACCACTACTACCCATTTCTCTAGATTCAAAAACTAAAATCCCCAAACCCTAAGGAAGAAGCTTATACGTGATTTTGTGGAAACCCCGATCCCAACAGTTAGCGAAGAGCGAAACTAAATATAGATATAAAACAGAAGGAACTATAGATTAAAGGTAAAGTGGGTTTGACCAGAATTAGGTGGTGTTATCTTGCAGGGCTCAACAAGGAACAAGTAGCCTCGGCAGCTTTATAGAACTGAGCGGGTGCTAAAGTAAAAGAAACGCCTCATTGCAGCATCCCATGGACACAAAGTGAAAAAGAAGAAATCCGATGCATGAAGCATAAAATCTAACCAGCAACAGCTACTTACCTCATCTTTGAAAAAACCTTAGGATGAAGGCTACTAATATGGAAGGATAAATCGGAAAATGCTTCCCAGAGACAAGAAAGTGAACCTTTCAGAGCATAAAGTGGACATAGACAAACAATGGCATTAGCCAACTAACAGCTCACCTGACCTTACAAAAGGAAAGCAGATTCCCTTTTCACTTTTGCTCGTACAAGAAAGCAGCTCCACTCATTTAAAACACCAATGTACTAAAATTAGCAGCCCATGAATCTCTGCATTTAGGATCTAATTCAGGGGGAAGACCTCAAACTTTAACCAATGAATGTGGAATTAGAAAAATTATTGTATAGAGAAGTGAAATGACTAGCTATTCAATTTTTGAATCAGAAGTCCCAAGAAGGCCAAGTAACCAAAGAAAAGGGAAGTTGCAGAGCACCTTTTGAGATATTCTCAAATGGATTTCCAAAAAAGACCAAAAAGCATCAAGTTCTACTTGAATTATGCAAGAACTGAAAAGAACAGAGTTTCATTCACAGTCCCCTAAAATGGGTGTTTGATGGTACCTCCAAGAGCATCAAATGCTTGCTTAAATTTGACAAGAAAAACCAAATTCACTAATTGGGTACTTCCACAAACAGTAAAGCAAGAATCAAATTCCAACTTTTATTATACATATAGATCACAGACAATGTAGGAGTCCTCTATGAGCCTAGAGAGACAGAGAAGAGAGAGAAAGCATGCACAAAGAGAGAGAGAGGGACCCTGGCTTACCTGCTGAAGCAAACAGGTGACATGTATGATTTTAAAAGACACACTAACTGCTCTTCCTGCTAAATTATTACAGAACCTAATCACTTTACTTTACTCCTTGTAATTTCTTTTACTAAAAAGAAATTCAAAATTATTTTACACTTTTTCTTTTTCAAATTCTTATTATTTTACTATTTATTTATCTCAAGGTGATTGGAGAGAGAGATAGAGAAAGAGAGAGAGGTTCTTCTCTTCAGGGCCAAGCTTACTCTCTCACCTTGCTTGCTTCTTTCACATATACTTTCTTTCTACTTCTTTTATTTTATTTCCTTTTATTTTATATATATTTACCGACACATTTGCCAACTATTCTTACAGACCTGGCTTTGCTGTTACACACTCATTTTTCTCAGTGCCAACTAACCCAACCCCTCCCTTTCTTTTCTTTCGAGGAAACTTCATCATGCAGCTAAGCTCCATCACTCTCCATGAACACCTCTCCTCTCCTCATCAACTGGATTCACCTGGCCCACCAAATCCCTCTTCCCAAACCCATTCAATTTGTGGGTCATCCCCGATCATCAAGATTTTTCTTCCATTTAGTCCTTTCTCATGCCTCTGATTAGACTGCACATACAAAAGTACTCTTTTTTTTTTTTGAAGCATGGATCACACAATAGTGCTTCTCATTCTTTTTGAGTTTTATAAATCCAATGTTTGTATTTTCCTTTTTATTTATTTATTTATTAAGCTTTGTCAAGGAATAATGGAATCTAATCATGAAAATTTTACCTTCTTGTCCTGGTACAGTCTCCAGCTGTAGATTTAGAGCAACTAGTACCAAACCTACTCGGTCAAATCATAACCAGATAGATTGATTATCAGGTCAACATAACTTCCGGCTGTGATCTTGCTGGATTAACCAAACCAAACCAAAATTATAATTCTCCGGCTATCAAGGCAAAGGTCTTAATATTAATCCAGTGTAACCAACTCTCACCTCACTGATTTGCTCTTGTTTGATGTGGACTTGGACCCCACGTGAGGGTCTGCATAGTCAAAATCAGAATCCTTATGATATGATGATTGAGATGGTACACCTAACTAATCAATGTGGGTACTCACACCAAATCATTCATTCTTCAGGGTACGATTCGAGTTCGAGACTGGTCTGATTAAGGTTAGGGTTCAGACTTGAGAGTTATTTTGTTCATGAAACCAAAATCTTAATCGCAACAAACCCAACTCAAAGACGAACCCAAAAGGATCACGCGTGCGACACGTGTCAAACAGTGGAACACAGATGTGGTCCACATAGATGTGGTCCTCCCTAACTAGCAATTATACGGGTTGATAGCTACCAAGAGATTCATATATATTTTATAATTGATTTTAGAGTTGGAACTCCAAAGCTATTGTAATGAACTGAAAAATCACTTACCTACCCATCCCATAGTCTAATAAATTCAAAAAATACCCAACTCCTTAAAAATAAAAAAATGAAAAAATTATTATTATTATTTCCTCTTAAACACAAACATATCATGAAAAATCATTACTTATTAGGGTTTATGCTTTACAAAAATTAGCACACAGACACAGACCATGACTATCCCACAGTCTTTTTGAGGTTTTTCTCTTTTAATATGCCTTTAAAGAAAGCTTTTTTTCTTCTCTTCTTTATAGAAAGTTCCATATAAACTTTGTTTCTCCTAATTATACAATGCAGAGCTAGCTTTCCCTGCATGTTGATTATATTAATGGGAAGTTAAAAGAATACAACTCATAAAGCATACTTAATTAAAGTTGATGATTATAGTAAAATGGTGAATCCCATGATGGAGTTGGAGGGTTTTAAGATCAAACTATTCATAACACATTCAAAGAATCTTCTTCTCCTTCTCTCTTTTTTTTTTTCTTTTCTCTCCCATTCTTATGTCCTCCTCCAATGAAGATAATAGAAGCATGCGCAGAAGACTATTAATCATAATGCAGCCTTCACTTTGGAACTAAAAGCTAACGGAAAGGCTGCTGTTAAGGAAACTGATCATGTTGCTCCATATATAAATATATATCATTTTCTCACTAGTCATTTTCTTTCTTTTTCCCTTCAATTATAAGCAGGTTTTACTTCTAAATCCCACAAGAACAAGCTATGAACTTCCATTTAGTGATGGTTACAGAGAAATATTTGAGAGACTATATATACCCTGTATGTAAAAACTAAATATTTACATCACTACATTTTTATATTAGTGGATGAAACATAGTAATCATATATTCATAGTAGATTATGTGTTGTAGTAACCTGAGCAGCTTGCCAAATCTTGGTAATGATGAGGATCCCTCGTATAGCTAAACTCTAACAGCCATTAAAAGCACAAAAATCTCTAAAAGCCCAACATTTTCATGTGAACACATTCCAACATCAAAAATTTTCCAATAATTCTTCTAAGCATCTCGATTTTTTTTTTTAAATAAATAGGGTTTTCTTGAGCATCTAATTGATTTGCAAAGATCCCAGTCTCAGTTTCTAGTGGATCGTTCTGAAAAATATTAAAAAAAGGCTTAGAGTTAGGCCACAGGTCCGTCAACTTTGTACACTAGAGATCACATCCAAAAGCCCAAGATACGTGAAAATTGGTATGGCCCAATTCAGAAAACACTGAGAATGACTAAATTGATCAACCATGCACGCATGAATAATAATATAAGAGAAATACCATGACATGCAAAAACATAGATTCGAGTGAACCAGACAAACCAGTCCTTGGATTTGTCGGGAGGAGAAATTAAAACGTAACGTGGAAGTAACAGAAACGCATTGAATGAGGATCGAGCTCTGGATTCTTTGTTTTTAAGGCTTGAAGGACACAAGCCACTTGTCTAATCATTGTCGTTATTTTCCTGGCAATTTTCTGGACAAATATAAATACTTTCGATGATTAAAACTATATTTCCACTTCCCAGCTGGAAATTAACCAGAACTTGAAGAGAAGATGGGGTACATGTCAATGGTAGTACTGAATAATCATATGATGTTTAAATATACTCTTAACAAAATAACTCGGATATAAGCACATTTTAAAAGTTAATTTAACAGAGAGAAGTATCCGATGATAATATATTTTATAAAATAAAATTTTTGAAAAAATATTCCTCCTGAAAACAATCTCCCGCCCGATGAAAATTCCAATGTGATAAATTATAAGCATAGAGTTTGGTGTATGTTTGACAGATAGGAGACAAGTTTGGTTGGCAAGAGACAAAACTAGTGAACAGAGTATCAAACTTGACATGCAAGAGATTTTTGTGTTAAATGCTGATAATGACAACAAATTTGGCAATCAATGCCCAGGTCAGGTTTCCTCTCAATTACCACTTCAGCATGTTCCTGTTGCATGCACTCTTCCATTCATGCATATAGAGCTCCTGAATCTTTTATTTTTCCTGATTAAGTTTCTCTAATTTCATTGCTTTTGAAATCCACCTTAAGTTTTTTTTTTTTGCTCTCGTTTCATTGCTTTTGTTTTGATTTGGAATATTTTATTGGGTATATATATTGAAAAGAGAGGGAGAGAGGGTGATCTTGTAGAGCATAGATGTTTATATGTAGAGAGTGGAAAGAGGATGTGTTCTGTAATATGAATGTTTGAAGAGACAAAGTTGTAATAGAGTGTACGAAATGAAAGGTCACATCCCTGGTTTTGATTATGGGCCAACATTGGATGTTAGATATCCATGAACATGGTCTGAATCCTCTAGCTTTAGAAACCATTAGATCTCTCTCAAATTTAACCAACAAACAAACAAAAAAATGTTTCCATGAGTGAATTTAGATCATTACTGGCTTGAACAAATTCAATCATGCAGGTCAAGTAATTCATATTGTGTGAGTACTACAAGAAAGGTTTGCTTGGTGGGTGAAAAAACAAACAAGAATTAGAAAGGAGAGGTCTCCCTGTAAGAAACAGACTCCCCAATACAAAAATCCATTATCTAATTTCCCTGACAGATATCGGACAAGATAAACATCTGTATTGACTCGGCCCTCCAGGCTTCACAGGCTCCAGGCTCCAGGCTGCAGGCTCCAGTGTGCTAGCTGTTATTTAACCATGGGACCGTATTACATTTTGGGACCATTTCAGATATCAATACTATTATTTCTTCCAATATTTATACGAGGTTAAATGGTAGCCACACTTGTAGTAAAAGCTTTGAAACGTCAACTCTTGATATTGTTTGAAGAACAGGAAAATAGTACCAATTAATTCGAAATAAGGGCAAGCATTTTGTGTTTATTAACCCCTGTGGACAAAAGGGTATTTAATTTACCTTAATCTAATGCCATGATTACTATGTTTGAAATTAATCAAAGCTGCATATAATCAAGAAGCTCGTGTGCAAGTTTAGATTATGACATTACTTTTCCAATGCTGTGATGCACGAACTTTGTTTTGGGCACTCCAAAATTTAGCTGTCAACAACATATGTTATTATGGATTTTTGACTAAAATGAAAGAGGTTTGGAGAAATTCAGATCACTGTGTCTGTGTGTGTTTACTTTTTGTGACTTAAAAATGACAAGTACTTGTCCACTTTGTAATCTTTTTTCTCCATGAATTGTAATCTTTTTGACCATGAGTTCCTCCATTGTGGACCTTTTTCTTTCCCAATTTGTGGCTGGTTGCAGGTTTTTTACCTTTTATATATGCCTCTTTCATTAATTGTCCAATCAAAGCCTGTTCTTTTCCTCTCAACGTTTTGGCCTTTTCTATTGAAATTTACTGATTTCGGTGATTGCAATATTTAACAACTCACATGTATTTTGTATATATAAAGACCACCCAATTATAGGATTACTAAATAATTACTATCATCATATGTTTTTTCTTTTTCTTTTTTTCTAAAAAAAAAAAAACATTATCATTAAGCTGGAATGTAGTTAGGTATAGGATGTTTACAGAGTTCATATGCATTTACGTTGGCTTCTTTATATGGTATATACAGGAAAAGAAAATAAATTCCAGGAAATCCGGCAATAAATCATCGTTGTCATGTTAGAAAAAGAACCCATGAATTGCAATCACACATGCAAAAGCAAGCAGTGTCCACACACGAGGAAGATAAATGAGCATCCAGACCCCATTGATGATGTTGTATCAAGTATGAGTGTCCACACAAGGACATGGAATCGCTTTTAAGTGCAATTTCTCTTTAGTTTCACATCAAAGGGAATAAGAAAAAGCTAAAGATTTTTTTTTTTTTAAACTATAACGACTTTATAAAGAGAAAATTATGAAGCAGACAAAGTCCTAACTAATTATGACTGATAAAATCTTAAATAATGGAACTAGTCACAATTGAGAATCTTTCCCACCACCTTTTATTCAATTGATGAAGTGGAATGTCTGGCCTTTAAGGATGGCTGAGATAAGAAAAGAGGAAAAATGCAATGATGGTGTAATGCAAATTGAGGAACAGATTGAGGGTATTGAAAGAGATTTCATGGTCAAAGTTGCAACCTTTTGCATTATTGGGAAACATTGAGCTGGTTTATGTACTTAGCACCACATAGAACAGCTAAATATTCATATATGGGGCCAACGTCAATTCCACAATTTAATCATTAATCCCTTCCCTCCATTTTGCAAAATCTTTCATTACAATGAGCCAAAAGGTTCATATATTTGCTAAAAGTTTTCTTACACTTGGGTTACAGACAAGATAATTGGACCCCGCCATTGTTTTGTCATTAATCCCCAATTTGCTCCACTAACAACTAGAAAGTTAAAAACATAATAATGAAAAATCATACTTCACCCCCTTCCTTCTGTTTTTGCCCATGCAAAATCTTAGGTATCGTTCCACGCTGCAAACACTGGCAAGTGAGCCATGGAGATTGCTGCTGGCCTCAGCTGGGATGCTGCTGTTTGGAACCATGGTGTAACTCCATTTGTTGGGGTAATGAACTTTGATGCCAGTGGAGGCTTAGCAAACAGAACTGGGTTGCCAGTTTTATCTGGGCTAGCTTCTCTCGAGCTGCTCAAACTGGTCACCAACGATGACGTGTTCGAGGAATGGGTCCCTACTCTGGTGGCTGATTCATCCACGACTGCAGGCTGGCTACAGTTCACTGAATCAATACCGATAAGATCTTGCATTGCCATTGAATATGAGGAACTTCGATAATTGCCCACACTCGTGGACTTGTGATCAAGCGAACCAAGGCAGGCATTGGTCTGTGGTTGTTGCGGTGACTCGTATATAACCCCTTTCCAATCCGAGCCATTGCTATTTGGAATCTGTATGTTTTCGCCACTGTTATGTGCTGGTGGGTTATACTCAACCGCCCCATTACTAGTTTCAGTCGCCTTGTTTCGCCTGGCTAACTCTCCTGCTAGCAGAGTGTTGCTTGCCATGATCCTCCCGACATCATATCTAGTTATGTCAAAGTTAGTCACTGCATTAACCCCGCGAAACTTGATCGCTGCAACATCATAAGCTTCAGCCGCTTCCTCTTGGGTGCCTGGAATTTTATTTAACGCAATATTTTAAGCGAAAAAACAAGACATTAAAAAGAAGACAACCTTAATCAATGAATTTTAGTAGGAGAATACTTTTATCCCTCTTTTATCATCTCAACTAATAGTAAACAGCCTTGTAAAAAGTTGAAATGTTACTGAAAATCAGAAGCACGAAATGTGCAGTCCCAAAGTAGCCATCACCAGCCTTATAAAAGCATCACTAGTCTTTAGTGGAGACATACGAGCATATGTGTCATAAAACGAGTCCATGAAAAGTTCTTTATGCACAGAAGAGCGCCCCCCCCCCCCCCAAAAAAAAAAAAGAAACTTGAATTGAGAATGATGGAAAGGAATATAGCCCCACAAAATATACGAGAATTTTAAAACTAAAATGATAAAACTTACTGAACGTCCCAAGATAAAGGTCCTTGTTTCCTGCAACCCTGCCTATCCTCGCTTGCCATCTTCCATGCTGATGATGTCTGGCAATTGCATAAGATGTAAGAAAGTTTAAAATCAGAGGAAAATTGGAAAAAAAAACAATTTCCCAAAAAAAAAAATAGTGTGAAGTAAAGATAAAAAAGAAACCTTGTTACTCCTCTGTAAATTGAGGCCCCCCTGGAAAACCCACTACTTTTCCTGCAGTTAAGAAACAAATGTTAATCTGTAACCATCCTCATATGTTAGGATCACAGGAACCAATTTAGAACTGTAACTCATGCCCTTGCCTCCGTAAATGCGCAACGTATTCCTGGCGGCTCATATTCTTCATCTCTTCAAGCTCTTCCTGGTAATTTTCCAACTAAACATGGGAAAAATGACATATTAGTTACTGAGACTACAATCCTCAAGAAGATTATACTCGTAATTAATCTTACAGGAAAATTGATGTGTGTAGAAGCACCCCAGTACTTAAGGGCAGCCAGATCATAGGCCCTAGCTGCTTTCTCCTCCATATCATATCCCCCTACAAGTTCAAATGTTAAACTATGATTAAGCATCACAACAAGGTTACTTATGCAATGTTTTTTGCATAAACATTAAAGAAAACGCTTACCCAGATAAACTGAAATTGTTAGTGATGGAAATGGCATCCACACGAAGTATGAACATGACAAGGAATTAAATAAAACAAGTCAGGCCAGGAGGACAAAGGACCGAAGTGCAGTAAAAAAACAATGCTTCCAAACACAAGCTGTAAACGTATTATTTAGTTTGCCAGACCAACCTTGCCTTCCTTTCCTGGTCTGCCCTTCCTTCTTGCAACTATTATCCCAGAGATGAGCTTCATATCTACCCGTCCATCTATGTCTGGTGGAGATAAATGGACAACATGTTTAAGCAGAGAAGCAAAATAATAACTCCTAAGGAACACAGTAACTGACTGAAAAATGTGAAAGAGTCGGAGGAAACGTCCAAATGAAGGAAACGTAAAACAGTTCAATGATTCCTCGTAGAGAAGCACAACCGTAAAATTTTTATCAGGTTAAAGAAACAGTGTTTACTAACCTGGTAACGCCTCTATACTGTGATGTTCTTTGTCCAAATGTGTCTATGGACTTCCTATGAACAGGCTGCTTTTGACCCACTTTTGCAGGCCCTCTCTTCTTTGTTTCCATAGTCATACATTCATTGTCAGTAGGTGAGATCTGTCTTGGCACAGTAACACAGCTTGACTGAGAACCAGGGCTCATGGACAAGCTGAGAGATTGTAAATCCCCACAACCCATAGGACCGGCAGAACCGGAAGCTCCTCCGTCATCAACCATGCTGCTATTAAGTTGCTGCTCCAGCGCATTATGGGTGGAATATTGCCTAGCAACCCAGTTCTTTAAGCAAGGCATTCCATCATCCCCCATTTGAGGAATCTGGGAATCACAATCAGCAAGGTGGGTATCCTTGGTTGCTTCCTCTAGTGAGGCTTGGTACATTCCATGGCATGCTATTCCACTATAATATGGATGGGTTTGAACCGAGAACTGTTGGTCTTGCTGCCTATAAGTTTCATGAAGGTCAACAGGATTTTGCCTATTGCTTTCTGGCTGTGTGTTTTGATGATAATACATGCTGTCTAAGCTTAAGGCCATTGTTTCCCTTTCGTGGCTGCCGTACTGATGGGTCTCCATAGTTGCACCACCCAGAAAATCCTCCAGTTTCGGTGATGAACTTGGTACTATTCCTTATACGAAAAACATTGAACGAAATAAGCAAAGATTATAGAAATTACTGTTCTTCAAATCAAGGAATACAATCCTGGTTTCTGAACACACAAGCAGGAAATAGAAAAGCAGAAGCAAACCTTCAGGTTGTGATCTTGTTAGAGCTTCCATGATGCAAAGAGATCCATCAGACTTGAGTGGCATAACAGACAAGGGTGACTGAAAGCCAACATTTTCCCCAACCCCATAACAGATTCCAGGGCTGTTGAACTGAGAAGAGGACATATAGAAGCTTGTAGGAACAGCACTAGAAACAGCAATGGAAGCAACAGAAGCCTGGGGTTCATGATGGTACTGGTGATGATGATGTTGGGGGTCAGAAGGAACCTCCATTTTCATTTGGGGTGAGAGGGAGAATCCCAGCCAGTTATTATTGCTTCCATTGTTATTATCATTCATCGATTTCATCTTCTTACTCTCTCTTCTCTCTCTCTCTCTCTCTCTCTCTCTCTCTCTCTTCCTTTTCTTACTTCCAGGGGTTCCTTAGAAATATCTCCCGCTCGCTGCAAGCAACTCAATCATTGGTAAGGAAATAAACTAATCATACCAGAAATCTTTTGCCTCCCTATGAAAGCTCTTTTTTTTGTTTGTTTCTACCGGGGGGAATTCATCGCAAGAAAATTTCCCTCTGAACCAAAAACCCTTCACTTCATGCAATCACCCATAAAATTCTCTCTGTGAAGAGAACAAAACTGGTCTCTTTAAACTAAACAAAAGGAATGAATTCGAGCAAGCAATGCTGGGAAACACCCCTGCATTCCATAGGGATCTGTGTATGTGAGAAAGACCACGTCTTTTGCTTTTCTCTCTCTCTCTCTCTCTCTCCACTTCGCTTGCCTGTCTTGCCTTTTTCTTTAAAAACTAAGACCGACCCCTTAAACCCTTTAAAAACCCAGATTCAGCATGACCACAAAACTCTTTTCTACTACTCCCAAAACTAAAACTATCCTTATGTACACATCCTGTTCCTCATTACCCAGAAAAAATACCAAGATATTATCACCTGCTTTTCCCTCTTTCTCTCTCTCTCCCTCCCCTCAATGGCACACTATAGCCAAGTTGAATCTAGTGGTATGCATTAGCCAATAGGGAGAGGGGTTGGTCAGTAGCCAAAACTGGTTAACTTTATTTTTACAGTCCGCAGAGCCTTAGATAGATTTGACGGGCAGGAAATCTGCTCCTCCAGTCACTTCATACAGTACATAGCCTCTCTGTGCACTCTGCAATCCAATTTAAATATGTTGTTTTTCCTTTTAACTTAAATACTGCTCCATTTTGGTTCATAACTTTCAATTTAAAACAATCTGCTCTCTCTACCTATGGGACAAAACCCCACCATCGCCATGTCCCATTCCTACTGTCATCTTATATCGGTCACAGCCCTCTTACATGCCTTCGATTTGGATAAAGGAGTGTGCTTTGTGCTTTATTCAAGGGGGTCATTAACTTGACCTCTTCTGCTCTTCTGCTTTATTCAATCTGACAGCTTAACATTGGCTGTGATTTTTTTTCGTCTGTGATATGCTATGTGACTGGATAACCTTATAATTTTTATTTTTTTGGTTATTTGATCATCATTTATTTATTTATTTTTAGTTAATTATTCGTTCTGTAATATAGAAATTAAAACTCTTACTTTCAACAAGTTTTCATTTTTTTCTATAATTTTCACTTGAATAAAAAGACTCAAATCATAATACTAATAAAAAACTGCGAAGGAAAAAGTATATATTGTTGCTTTTTTGTTAAAATTTGGCAATTTTGTTGTTATCCGGCAGCTTTATTTTTTGCCTTTTTTTTTTTTTTCTCGGTGGCCCATCCAGCAGGCGTTAGGCTGTTTTTCTTGGCTTCAAAATAGATTCCCTTTGAAGATTGAAGATGAAAGACCAATAAATTTCTGATTTTGACCACTTCCCTTTTCATATTGATCTCATTGATAAGTAAATATAAATCCATAGATGAAGTGGGCAAAGCATATTTATATCTCATGCTACGCTGTCGACTTTTCTGTATATTTCTCTTATATATTTGATATCAACCCATGCATGTTCTGTTTACACCTATATATTAATGAATGAGCCAATCATTGTCGATTAAGTAATTAAAGATAGTGAGATTTGGAGAGGATAAGAATTACGGACAAGATTGTATGTGATCGCTGCAAATAGTCATACCCATTAACAACTCCGACTGTAGCACAAATGGAAAAAGAACAGAAACTGCAATTGCTTTTTGAAGACCTTTGGCCTTCGGGTATATGTGGTGATCACCGGCTTCCAGACAGAAAGTGGGAAGTGGGTCTATGATAAGCTTGAAATATTCCTGAAATGATGAGCAAAAGGGCCCTCAAAAAAAGAATGCCTTTTGGTGAAATTCTTTTATATTTTTTGGTGATCCAATCTGTGATATATATATGCTGATGCATATACATTTCCCTGCCAGACTTTTTTTCAATATTTATATAGAAGATAACACCAGAGTTTAAGTGCAATCCTTAATTACTATCTAACTCTCTTTCTTTTCGTTGTGTTCTTAACTTAATGCCAGAGGAAGAGGGTTATAGGATACCATGTTTTATATATGAAGTTAATGATGGAACTGTCACTGTGAAATGGTGAGGTTCTTTTAATCGGGACGGGGTTTGCATGGAGATGTGCATGAAAGTTATAGGTGGAGACAGATATTCAAATGAAAATGATTTGGTCCAAGTCTGAGCATTTAAAGGAAAAGTGATGAGTTTGGGTTTGGGAGAGGAAGTACTAGAGAGAGTGAGTGTGTGTGTGTGTGTGCATGGACATTGGATGGATTCTTTTTATTATTATGTAGTAATGATGACGGAATCTAATCCATGACTATGAGCACTGCTGCCTTTGGCATTTTGACAAAAGGATTTTGGCTCTTACCTCTCAAAATCACTTCATTTTCCCCATACTTTTTCAGTGAGAAGGTGGGCCTGTGTATTTGCAGTTTCTTTTTTCCTCTCTTCGTCTCCATTGATTAATATTACACTCTCACAAAATGCTACTCTTTGTTATGAAAACAAGAATCCATAACATTTACGTACGTGCATGGATGCATGCTTAACCGATACCACCTTATACACCGAAAGAGTATAAATATAACCTAGATTTATACTATATTTTGATATTTTTGTAGGTATAATAAAATGTAGCAAGAAATTGATGCGCCTTGGCAAGACAATATATCAAGAAATCAAATATCTACGAGTATTTAAGTGTTACGTAAAGGCTGACGCCAGGACAATAGTTACTTTTATTATTTATCTGTTCTGGAAAGAAAAAAAAAACATTATTTTATTGACAGGGCAGTGCATGAAGGAGAAAAAGGGATGGAAAATGAAGGTTTGAAGGATTAATTTTCTTTTTATTGAAAATCATGTTATACCCATTTGATCTAAACCTATCTCACTACACATTACACATGAGAAATATTTCTCTTTAGTTTTATTTGTATGTTCTTT